>OU015473.1:1975930-2010930 GCA_907164805.1 Brachyptera putata
TTTCCCACGCCTTGTGCTATGAAGGAATTAACATAGTCAGAGCTCTTTGTTGTTATTAACGGAACGGCTGTTGCAACATCGATGGTATGCGTTGTAGCGTGGTGGAACTGAGCACAACGCATGGGTTATCCCAATAAATTCTTAAATCGACGTAAATATATATATATATATATATATATATATATATATATATATATATATATATATATATAAATAAATTTGTTTGTGAACGAAGGTTTTCAGGGCCGCTGGTGGATGGTAAGGGACTTTGCGGTAATTTTCCCTCTTGGAATGTGATGGTCCTGAAAAGGACCTGAAAAGGGCCCCGGAAAAGGTCCTTTTCAGGACCATCACATCTCATTCCAAGAGGGCAAATTACTGCAAAGATATCGTTGAAAAGTGAATGAAATTGGAAAAAAATACGTTTCGAGCATATATATATATATATATATATATATATATATATATATATATATATATATATATATATATATATATATATATATATAAAAGCATGAATAGAAGTTTATGGAGAAAGAACATCTTCCATTCTGTAAATAACCCAATACGAATGAATTCAGAAACCTGTACATCTGATAGTATAAATGTTAACAACCTATACCAATACCAATACCTCATGCTCTATACAAATACTTCATGTCAGCTTACAGACATGTTGTATTTCATACGCATGCGCACTGTGGTATTGCCCGCTTGTCTGACCATGCTGGGAACACATGAGACTGGTTACTGGAATGTATCGGGTTTATCCCAGGATTCACATGGATAGGGTATGCAGTGAGAGGAGCCTGAAGCTAGGAGATGACTGTCCAAGGCCGAATATGTCTGAATGTCTGGCAGTTGTCTATGGGTCATGGGGTTAGCGAGGCCCGAGATGACCATGAATATATATGTATATATATATATATATATATATATATATATATATATATATATATATATATATATATATATATATATATATATATATATTGTGGTTAGTAACCGCTCAACAACCCTATTGCATACACACACCAACGGACATCGAACACATGTCCCTCGGATCACGAGGACTCACTTAATGAACCACTACCCCCTCCCACCTCCCACCTCACATACCCGTTCCATCAACATCACGTGCTGTACGTTTTAACAGATAGCCATGTACTCACACATATATATATATATATATATATATATATATATATATATATTATTATTTATTCATTAGTATCACTCTCAATACAATATAGAATATATATATATATATATATATATATATATATATATATATATATATATATATATATATATATATATATATATATATATATATATATATATATATATATATATATATATATATATATATATATATATATATATATATATATATATATATATATGTATATTTCAATATTATGCTTTGTTATCAGACCACAATACATTGTGGTATAAAACAACAAGTGACTTTTGTTACGAATAATTTCTGTGGAAAACCACAATATTCATACATAACTCACATAGAATTACATGAATTATTAACATACATATATCATACAATTATGCTCTTTGTGCTTCATTTAAATTATGCTAATTGTTGTACGATGACTTGGAGGATCCAAGTTCGATTCCCGGAAGCCGTCAAATGTAGACAGTGGAGACATCAATATTCATAGACAGTACTTTTCCGAAGATGTGATTGTTGGAACTGTGGCGGCGTAATGGTGAGATATTCGTTAATCGCAACCACAGATATGACAATTACCGATATGTGATATTTACTGGAAATATGGATTGAGAGTCACTATACACAGCCTTGGGAACTGAGTATGCATAGTGCAAGGTATATTGAGGTTATATATATATATATATATATATATATATATATATATATATATTTATATTCATATATATATATATATATATATATATATATATATATATATATATATATATATATATATATATATATATATATATATATATATATATGTATATATATGTTTATATAATTTTTGTATTGTTACGTAGTTTTATCTGAAGAAGACAGGTATAATCCTGTCGAAACGCGTTGGCGATTGAAGTATTTGTATTTTTTCACCACAAAACCTGGTCTTATACCTGAATTATCATGAATTATCCACAATATAACCACTAAAGAAGCCTCCAGCAAACACAATATATATATATATATATATATATATAATATATTATCTATATATATATATATATATATATATATATATTTATATTCATATATATATATATATATATATATATTATATATATATATATATATATGATATAATATATATATATATATATATATATATATATCTATATAATATATATATATTGTATATATGTTTATATAATTTTTGTATTGTTACGTAGTTTTATCTGAAGAAGACAGGTATAATCCTGTCGAAACGCGTTGGCGATTGAAGTATGTGTATTTTTTCACCACAAAACCTGGTCTTATACCTGAATTATCATGAATTATCCACAATATAACCACTAAAGAAGCCTCCAGCAAACACAATATATATATATATATATATATATATATATATATATATATATATATATATATATATATATATATATATATATATATATCTATATTATATATATATATGCAAATGTCTATAAGATGATTTCTTCGGTAGTGCCACGTCTTGTAGTTGACGGAAAACGACGTTTCGATGAGATTTCACCCATTATCTTCAGGTCTTGTCGGTATGTTGATCAGCGTACCGACAAGACCTGAAGATGATGGGTGAAATCTCATCAATTCATCTCGTTCAATAATGAATTTGGTTCGAATTATTCCAGTGACTGAGAAATGTGGCCTAGTGGTTAATTCCCTGAACCGTCATTCAGGTGACCGGGGTTTGATACCCGCTATGGGCGACCATCCTGACAGAGGGTGTCTCGTTCTCCCTCAACAACAGGCCACGACCGACACCTTCCCACTATCCAAAAACACATAATAAAATAACCTTCATCTCATCATTACTTATATCATTCACCGACGACAATAGATCTTGATCATCAGTGAAGCGTCGTTGAACTCAATAGAAATGAATAATTCCATTGAAGAAGTTTGGTCACACACGAAAACAGAAAACAGAAGCCTCTACAATGATAACATATCCAAGTCGTAGAAAGCTTTACATGAATGTGAAGTGGAATAAATTGACAACTCATTAAAGCGAGCAATTATTGCCAATAGAACAGAGGCAATTGGTCGGTATGAAGATTTAATGGTGCATTGATTGGTTGTTGTCAGAGTTGCCAATAGAGCAACCGCATGTCATTGTCAGATAACGACGGGCGGGAAATAGTTTTGACTTTCGATCAAACATGGCTGAATTATGTTACGAGTAGACTGGGTGTACACACACACACAAATATATATATATATATATATATATATATATATATATATATATATATATATATATATATATATATATATATGGTAAGATGATTTTTTCGGTAGTGCCACGTCTTGTAGTTTGCGGAAAACGACGTTTCGATGGGATTTCACTCATAATCTTCAGGCCTTGTCGGTGCGTTGATTCGCCGAAACGTCGTTTTCCGCAAACTACAAGACGTGGACTACCGAAGAAATCATCTTACCATGTACCAATGGCTTCGATAATCTACAGAGACCGTTTTTCTCCGGTACCGTTTTTCCGGTCTGGTAATTCCGGGACGGTTTTTTCGAACAGACTTTTACCAGATTGATTTTTAAGACCAGGTTTCCGGGCTGGTTGTATGATTTTTTTCCCGGACTGTTTTTTTCGGGTCATTTTCCGGACCGATTTTTCCGGACCGGTTTTCTTGAGTGATTTTTTCGTTTTGTTTTCCGTGCTAAGTTTTTGGACCCTCGTTTCTGGACCGGTTTTCTGGGTCGTTTTTTCCGGACCAGATTTTGCGGACCAACGGAACGACAGAGGGATACAAAGTAAAATCTCTCTCAGGATAGTCGACCATGGCGGGAATCGAACCCCGGTCTCATGAATAACAGTTCAGTGTGCTAACCACTCGACCACCCGTCTCAGTAGCATATTGACCTTTCAAAATCTAATGTTGCATTCACGGAAGTAAATCGTGAATTTGGTCTCCAAATGAACGATTGAAATTCAGAATATCTCAGGTAAGAAAATTGAACGATCAAATATATATTTGTCATGGTTATACGCGACCTACATCTTTTGTGGTTACATTCGTAATTAGTAATAAAACACGGTATAAACCCCTTAAATGGAGAATAAACCATCAATTAAATATGTTCTGAAGATAATTTTAACAAGGTATAATAATAAGTCTTCTTCAATAGAATAATTCCATCAAAGACTGACTGATAAGCGAATAATTTGCTAATTGATATTACAATTTCAATGGTGATATATTTTCTTGGAAGATTCATTTTATTCCTGTTTCACCTTTCCTTCACGACATTGCAAGGTCATAGTTCAAAGGGATTATGATTTTGAAGATCAGTATGAAGAAATAGTTGAGAACTCTGAAAAAAGAATTGAATGAAGGAAGAATTTAATTCCATCTTCCAAAGTAAAGCGCATTAATTATTTTTGGTAATATATTTCCCTCTTTGCTTTCCACAAACCAAACTATACATAATTGTTGAGAACAAAATATATATATATATATATATATATATATATATATATATATATATATATATATATATCTATACTTGTATCCACCAGAGTTGATTTGTACCTACATAAAAACACATACGAGCTATAAAACCTTATATAAAAGCTATTGAAAAACTTGCCCGCATCTCAGCTGAGATTATCATATTTCTCTTCGCAATGCGTATATTGAGGGTGACACCATTCGTAATCAGACTACACTTCCTACCAGTGTTGTCAAGTGGATGACATTCTAAGAGTTCCAGTAACCACCGCTAGATGGAGGAGTTTGACATATCTTAATTTTGACAAAATCTCGTTACATTACACATTTTGGCCAAAGACAATGAGAAGACTGTAAAATTATAGGCAAATCAGTATTTCAGATATTGATAAGCAAAGTTGAACTCAAAGATGTGCCTTTGTAATTTTTTTCTACTATCATTCGTCAACCAGAAATTTAACAATGAAAACCATCAAATTTGACACATTTTGATTCATTTGTTGCTCTATCATGAGATTATTTCCCAATATTCGGCAAGACACATCCAATTGTGAGGGATTCATTGATTACAATTTACCGCAAGTCCGTGTTGTTTGTAGTTCTTGAGATATATGTTGCCTAAAAACACCCTGTATATCTCTCCAAGATGCGGTTGCATTACAGAAGACTACTATACCCGACCAGTGCAAGTGGTTATTTCTTAACTTGCTCCTAGATAGAAGCACAGTACAAGCACTTGAAGGCCGTGACGACATCACAGCCTTCTGGATACAAGAACACGATCCAAGGACAGTAACATTAAGTGACGTCATGAGTGACGTAGCCTATGACGACGTCACGACAGAAGGGACTTGTATAGTCGGTCTCAACAATTAGTAGCACGTTTTCATAACTCTTCGATCAGCTTAACTGCTAAGTGGGTCCGATCGATATGAAGATCGGACATTCGACAAACTAGATGACGAAATTGTCCAGCAAATGAACTGTCGAGCAAATGAACTGTCGGGAAAATGAACTGTCGATCAAACGAACTGTAGAACGAAAAGGTAGAAGAGAGTACACAAGGACCTGTGGTAACGCATAATCGTTACACCTTGGGTGAATCTAAGCCCTCTATAGGGCTAGCCCCAGGAAGTGTCGTCACTCTAAGTATAGACATGACTTAAGAGTAATATCTCGGTAGCTCAGTGGGAGAGCAGCAGACCGACAATCTGAAGGTCCCAGGTTCAATTCCTGGTCAAGACGTATCTCTTATTACATGGCTGAAGCATCCCACACATCTCGATATTGGATCGTATCCGAGAAGTGTAATTATCATATATATATATATATATATATATATATATATATATATATATATATATATATATATATATATATATATATATATATATATATATATACATATTATGATTATCTTTCAATGCGTCTTCACCTTCCTTTAGTTTCCAATGTATTGAATGAACTCTTTACATGAAAATTGAGTAAAATAGTCAGGAAATTCTATAAATGTGGTTGAATGAGAATTAAATTTAATTATACACCATTTAAAATGTGTTTGTGTGATTTTAATAAATATCTGTTCTAATAACAGATGAGATATATTCATTTCCAATTTCGAACAGGATCTTGTAATTGAGAGGCCTCATTACCTTTTTTTACAACAAATTTTTTTACAAATTACCATCCAGCAATCATCATATTTCAACATAAATATAAACAATTCAATATATATTCTAATAAGTGAACAAACTAGAATATAAATTGAAAGTTTATACGTAGGAATAACCACATTAGATCTAAATGGAAAACTTGAAGCAAAAATCTTCCATTCAACCCTGGAATTCAACCTTTCATCCAGATCATTTTGTTCAGAAAATTCCTATATTTCGTTAAACCTTTGATGAAACCAACTAATCAGACGCTTTGACGTCTCACAAGTCGCGTTCAATGTTCTATCCTTGTTGCTGTCAAAGTACTTGGACCAACCCTTGAATCCACGGACTTGGATGGAAACTTGGACCGTGTATTTCAGGCTTGAGTACACGGACATGAACAAGGTTGATAATGACCTCGCTGTCGACGCGTCCCAAACTCTAACATTCTTTTCGGACCAGGATCCAAGCACCAAAGCCGGAGTGAATTCTTCCATCGCCAAGGTTCTCCAATTAAAAACAGATTACCTACGATATGTTTTTGCCATGAATCATGAATAGAATTTCCAGACGTTTAATTCCGTCGAGGATATGAATGTATCGAACGACCGTCTCCCTATTCATTGCCTGTTAATGTCTGGGGTTTCGATCCGGATAATTGGATCGTTCGAAGGACAGGGGTCAATCATCAGGATGTCTTGAAGAAGTCTCAGAGGGAAATAATTTATTCAAGATTTAATTGAGAATTAATTTAAAAGTGGCAACTATTGGTTGTTTCAACAATTAGAGGTGGTCTTGTCAACAATGAAAAGATGAATAGTGAATGTTTGATTGAGTGATTATCAGCGAATTCACTTCATGGTATCATTTTAGGCTATCAATGATATTTTTGTACATTAGGTATTGATAAGATTGTTTTTTTTTTTTTTCTGAAGGTGGTTTAATGATATCAAAATTCTTTGAATGGCTTATCTGAGAGATGTGAAAGTTAATATCTTCTCCAGGGTGAAATTAAAAAAAAAAATGAACTTGTTTTAATGGAAGATGTGATAGCATATGAACTGAAAATTGATTTATGAAATTTCTGTAATTTTCCTAACATTTATCAGATATTATATTCGACAGTTCAAGAGAGGTGTCCAATGACTTCGAATCAATAACAATATTTTTATTTGATAGTTCACATTCAGTTCTGTGATAAATTCATTAGACATCTTGACT
This sequence comes from Brachyptera putata, assembly GCA_907164805.1. NCBI lineage: Eukaryota > Metazoa > Arthropoda > Insecta > Plecoptera > Taeniopterygidae > Brachyptera > Brachyptera putata. Next base: position 1,983,481 of record OU015473.1, read on the forward strand.
TCTGTGACACAAAAATCTTTATTTTTAATAAACAACTGTTCATAATGAACATAGTGGATTTGAGGGTCTTTCTTTCCCCAATTAACTATTTCGGTAATAAAAATAATGTTAAAATTGAGATGAACAAAATACAGTGAATTGGAAATCTATTACAATTTAATTGGTCATATAAGAATGAATTTCAAAGAAGATACAAATACGGGTGAATTAATTTATAACCTGATGATTACAGATAAAATGGATATGGAATGAATATTATTGATTACATTGAAAGTGTTATCTGAATAATTCAAATATTTTAAAATGAACTGTGATATGGAATCGAATGATTTCGATCCATGAATTTTAGTTCCCTCAAAAACTGAATTATCATAAATGCAAGAGCCGAAATAATCTTATCAATATTACATGATATCATTGAACCATAAGGGTGAGAAATATCGCATTTTTATTACAATAAATCAGACTCAAACAGAATATATGAATAATAATTATGATTATTAATGTGTTAAATTATACATCGCGTGGTTAAAATAAGTGCATCAATTTTTTTATGAATATTTCTTTCGATAGGAAGTATAATATTATGCGAAAGAAGCGGAAATCCCGCGTCTCGTAGTTTTATTTTGTTTTGTTTACCAGACTGCAAAATACAACATCAATTCATTCACACAAGTTCGCAGTTCTTCACATTCACCCTGAGAAGAAAATACATAATTTGATGGAATAAATTAATTGATAATATAATGTGTATTTTATAATGTTATATGAAATCTGTTTTTACTTGAATTTAAATGATTCTCATATAAATACACAGCCTTTGACTAATTAAAATTGATTGGGTAATTATTTGATTCAATTCATTAGTTCTTTACAATATGTGCCTAGAATATTTGAAAAGTTGCGATATAAGTGAAAAAGCTCGGCATGCAATAACAAGAAATTGATATTATGTGTGCTTTAACTTGCATAAAAAAACTCATAATATATCTCAAAAATAGTCATAACTTCAGCTGGTACAGTCTTGTACATGATTGATACAAATATTGATTTATGATAATAATATTGATTAAAAAAACTAGACCTAGACAATATAATAGGCCTATGATATATAACAACAATATTTCAAACTTACTGAATTAGTACCTAATTTGTATGGAATCATTCAATTGATAATGTATATTTTATATTTTATGATGATTGATGATTATTGTTTGCTTAACGACCCCACCAACAGCTAGGTTATACGGGGGTACGAATGAGCGGATGATAATGCAACTATGAAGTGATGATAGGTAAAAGGACGTTTACAACAACTCATGCCTTATACGGGACTCGAACCCACGCCCAACGGTTCGCTTAAGTGTCTGAAGCGTGCCTCAGCTGACTGAGCTAACGAGGGCTGCTTTATAATTTATAAATTATATAATATCGGTGAACTTGTATTTAAATGTTTCTTATATAAATACACGGCCTTTGACTATAATTATGAATGATTGACAGATTATAATTGCAGACTTACTGACATATAATTGACTAATTAGACTCATTATCTGTGGAATGTGATTTTTTTTCAGCAGGTACAACAAAACATGGGGTCATTGATCCCCGATCAAGGTTAAGGATGACAAGGTAGGATCGTTGGGACGAACAATAACAAAAGTAATCTCACGACAACAAATTAAGGATTGATTTATATAACATCAAAACTTGATACTAAATCATTGTTCCCCAATCAAGGCTATGGATGAAAGATAATATAGTTTGGACGGGGGATTAGGATTTCAGAGAAAACTAGAGATTAGGATCTCTAGTTTTCTCTGAAAATAATTCTATCGGGCAGATTAGTGATAACCTTTGAAATAATCATTGAAATCAAACCAATAATGAAGAACTAGCACTAGCAACTAACAAATAATCAAATAATATTGATTTTAATATCATAATATTTTAATATTTATTATTTTAATAATAAATAATAAAAATTTTAATAATTATTTGAATATTTGAATATTGGAATAATAAATAAAATAAAATAATTTGCAAATAGCAAATAAAACCAGTAGCAAATAATCATTCATTCCATCGCCTAGTTCTACTAATTAATCCAAGCTCCACTTAACGTACTACTTATATATACATCTTCTTCACCTAACCGCTCAGATGTTTCAACTCAAACTCGTCAGGTATGCTAGTCACTCAACCTAGACACTCGACCATCTCACAGACCTCCTCGCTGATTGGCCATCACAACTATAACAAGCTCTCCTATTGGCTGAGACGTATTCCTGCAGCCAATCAGATCGTCGTGTCAACTTTCTATTCTATATGAACCAGAAATGAGGTAGGAAGGCCAGTCCAAGGTTTCTTGTTAGTTGAGGATTTGTATCCGAAGGAAGTAGTTGTAAGGAATAGTGCTGTGATTTTAAATGTCAGTTAGGACTGTTTTAAGATGGTTTTTAGATGGTTTTTAGATGGTTTTTAGATGGATTAGTGTAAAAGTGTGTGGATTAGTGTGGATTAGTGTGTTTTAAGTGTGGTTTTGTGTAGATTTTAAGTGGAATTGAGGATAAATAAGTGGAAACAGGTGTGTCAAGTGTTGTTGCCCTCAAACTCGGCATAATTATATGTAAAAGTGACGTGTTTTTATTATGGTGAAGAGAAATAATTAAGATAACTTTTATAAGAAATAGAAATTATATTTAAATATAAATATGTTCTGATGGATAAAAAAGTGGTGTCGGAGATAAATGTGTGAAAACAACACAGAGAAAAATGTCAGTTTGAATAATATTTATTCTATAAGTTTGAATTCATCAATAAATTAATATTAATTATAGTGAAAATAAATTAAAGTGCGGAAAAATATATGGAGGAGATTTCAATGCTGGAGTACACAAGTTTTCCATACATGTCATTGGAATAATGAAATTAAATTCATGGTTACAAAATAATAATGTTGTCATTCAGAAAGACAAATTGAGTGAATAATCAAAATCAATTCGGAAAAAAAAATGGCAGGTATTTCTCAAATAGAAATCCGGCCAAAATATATAAACAAAACCCAAACTTCAGAAGATAATATTTTTTTTCTAATTCGTGTGCTCATACGACAACGTCAGAATAGTCATAGAGTGGTCCGCCTTGGATAAGTGTGTGTGTGTGTTTATTATTTCACACGTTCAAGAATGACGTCATCGCCATTGGTCGCATGGATATGTACGTGGGTCGTCGTCGTTGCCAACTTACTGCGATCAGGTAAATAACACCGACCAGGATGCATTAACTTTCTACTTCAACAGCCCTACTTTCATCACAAACTATATATATTAGGTGTATATATATATATATATATATATATATATATATATATATATATATATATATATATATATATATATATATATATATATATATATATATGTAATGATTTGAAACGGTTCAAAAATGGTGGGGTCCCGTTGAGGGAGGGAGGGGTTAAAAAGTTTTCAATCATACCATTATAATAATCTACTGGTGGTTATTCGAAAAACTATAAATATATATATATATATATATATATATATATATATATATATATATATATATATATAATATATATATATATATATATAGAGAGAGAGAGATATTAATATGGACATATATATATATATATATATATATATATATATATATATATATGTGGTGGCCGGCCACCACACCACAACGACTCCTGAAGATGGCTGAACGTTTTCAGCCGAAACGTCGAAACCCAAGGCTCTCTTCAGAGCCACCAGTTGTTTCAAGGAAGGGCAAATCACCGAAAAGTGACTTATTATCATCTTCCTCCGGCCCTCAAAGTCTGCGCTACAACATATATATATACAAATATATACCTGGGTGTGTGTGTGCATACAACTACATACAAAGCCTATATATAGTCAGTGTTGCGTGTTCAAACGTCATAAATGATTGTTATTTTCATATTTGTTGAATCCGGGAGAAAATGGACAGAAATATCACCCAGGTGACTGACCTGCGGTGAACGGATTGGAACGATCATAGCCCAGTGGAACGATTGTTCAGTAATACGCTGTGATTGGAGATGTCAGAAGCATTGTTGTGTGGTTCCATGAATGAAGCAACATGGTGCAAATGTAATATGGTAGGAATCTGGATATGGAGAAAATTGGATATGTGTATATATATATATATATATATATATATATATATATATATATATATATATACATATATATATATGTTGTAACGGATGTTCTCGCGGACTGAATAATGTTACAAATCGTTCTCTCGGGAATGCCACGTATGTTTTTTTGTGACGAAATTGCGGTCTTTTCGGGGACCTTGTCTCTCACTCCGACGTTTTGGCAAGATGTCACTTGCCATCCTTAGGGATCTTCGTTCAATTCTTTGCTGCTCAAAGCTCGTAGGTCGACTCGATCAGAACATATCAAAAATATCATATCCAACCAATAATGATAACAAGTACATCAACTAACTATTGCTCAATTCATTCTCTATCAATTTGTGAAACTGGTCTCCAGTTCCACACATATGTATATATATATATATATATATATATATATATATATATATATATATATATATATATATATATATATATCCAATATTCATATCATCGCGATCTTCTATAAAATAGCCCTATAAATCTTCTATAAACAGCTGATAAATCCATTCCAATTCCACGACCATCATAAATGAAACAGCCATTAACACGTTCAAAACTAAAACGCTCGCGTTTGTCGGTCGTTAAGTATTTCAGTCTACTTACTCGTGATTGAGGTTACCTGCATGCACACCGTCTGGCGGGAGTGTTACGAAGCTGACTGGCTGAGGAATTCATCTGGAGTACCGTTACTCTGTAAGCAAATATCATTTTACTTTCTATCATGCGCCATAACACCACATGGACAGAGAGAAGATACGCCTGATGGGGAATATTCAGATTGGGTGCGTGCGTGTGTTCATTCACAAAGACATGTGTGTGTGATTATATATATATATATATATATATATATATATATATATATATATATATATATATATACACACGTATATACAGGTATATGTTGTTTCGGATGTTCTCGCGGTCGGATGCAGATGTTGAACACTTTTCTCGAGACAACCACGTTTTGCTCTTTAGGATACAATTTTTGGATCCGAAAAAAACCGTTTTTTTAGGATCTTTTGAGATACAACAATTGTATCCCAAAAAGCAAACGGGTTGTCCCGAGAAAAGTGTTTAACACACACACACACACACATATATATATATATATATATATATATATATATATATATATATATATATATATATATATATATCGAATATATTTCTGAATTCATTCTAAGGCGTGAGATCAAATTCGACGTATGGTATGGATTCTGGTGATCCTTAGGTCATTTTTCATGCTTTCATAACTGTCACCTATTCGTACCCCCGTATATCTTGACTGTTAGTGGTGTCGTTCTTCACAATAACAACAGAAAGTCTATGACAATGCTCGCCGTACGCGAACACGAACCTACACTGAATCTCTCTTCAATTTCTGGAAAAGTGTATTTTTTGACGAGGGGTTAACAACTCCTGAAATGCGGTGTACACTTGCCATGAAATCCCATTGAAATCTCTTGAAATCCCGATGAAATTCCATTGAAATCTCTTGAAATCCCTGAAATCTTGAAATCAGGTGTACACCAAATTTGTGAGTTGTGAACCCCTCGTTTTTTGGGTACCTATACACAGTGGATCAACGTGTCGTATAAACGATCGTAGTGGGTTTCGTCTGAACATTGTATGGTGAAACTGCTTCACAACGTTCAGAGCAGTATCTTATCAAATACGATCCACCCTTGGTAAACATTCACAATAGATTACATGACATTTGTATGTGACACAAAGTGGTGAGATAAAATCGCTTGTCTGAATATCGAGTGTTATGGTTACATGCCAGTGATCTTCCCATCTTTTATATTATAAAGTTTGAGTTGACATTATCTATTTATATATTGTCATCATCTTGTTATGTAGTTCATGATGTTGTTTCTAGCACTGTTCAGGTTTTATGACCATGTGTATATTCGAAATAATTTCGGCGGTAAATTATCGCCCTAATGGTAGACTGGAGGAATCTTAATTTTGGAGATTTTTGGAGACAGAAGAAACTTCACATGATAATCGACAATGGGCAGCTAGATGTCGTATAATTGAGAAAGAGGAAAAGGTCGATGATTTTAATCCATTATGAAATCCATTTTTATTTTGTAATGAATATAGTAAACTTCTCATGAAGTCATTTGGTTCCGCATTTAACATTTTCTTGATCTTCTTCCACTTTTCGTCTCTCCTACTTGGGAACCTGTTTATTCCTTTTCCTCTTTTCCTGTATTTATTGCAATCTTGAAGTGATCATTTCAGAAAACAAATCAAACATTCACAGTAGGTAGAGATAAAAAAGATCTTCTAATCATTTTGATCTTCATCGTGAAAATACATCATCCTTCTTTTTAATCCCTTCTTCTATTTATCACGAAATTGATCATCATGCAATACGAACCGCGTCCAATATCTAACTGTACTGTACATTAGCGAGATGTCATTTCAACTCGTAATATAATTGTATATTTTATCAGACAACTTTTCGCGATGAGTTTATTCCGAATTAACCCGAAGTAAGTAACGGGATTGTGTAATGACATTCCTGCGATATGATTGGCTAATTTCAGTCGCCGGTTTGACATTCTATAACTCAATTAGGTTTTGAATTCTAGTCATGGTTAAGACCACACGCAACTCGTTTGGATGGAAAGAATTACAAAAATGTTGAATGATTACTTTTTGATGTTATAATAAATCAAATTCTAATAATATTTGTAATGCGTACGACATAATGTAGAATTGATAATTGGAACATTATAAACATAATTATTATAAATACTAGGAAAACGCCATATATGCGTTGTTAGATGAGCTAATAGTAATAATATGGGTGAAAATGGGTGAAAACTGCTTCGAGTGGTACCAATTTAGCACATTTTATGTTTTTTCTTCAAAATGGCTGACCCGATCAAGCTGAAAATTTCCAGAAATGTGTATCAAAATGTAAATCAACTTCATGCAAAATTTCATTTTTTTGAAAAATGAAAATATATATTTTTTTCGCTGTGTTATACTAACGGGTATTTTCGAAATTTCTAAAATTTTCAACAAAAAAAGGTGCCACCCGATAATGCCACAAAACTACACAGATCTAAGTTAGATGAGGAACTATATTGAAAAAAGTTTGAAGTTGATAGCTGTAGCCATCTGACCTGTGGAGAACCGACAGAAAAACATTTAAAAAAAAACTGACACCAATTTTTTTCAGTATGTCAAATTGAATCCTCGCTAAAACTCGTCTAATTACATGACAAATAGTGATATTTCAAACCATTTAGAAGTACTAAAATAAGAATACATCTTCTATACGTCTTTTATATCTTTGTTTTCACAAATTTCGAAATTTTTCATCTCTTATAGCCTACCATTCAAAAGTTCTAGCCAAAAAACTGATAACTCGCAAAATCGACTCCCATGCATTCTGGTTCGAGAGACTTATGCACTAATGCTTATAAATAGTTGTATCTACTATAAAGAACGGCTCCGATCGACCGTCTTCCCTAGCACACACCACTATCGCACGTCTGTTTCGCACCTTCATCTCGCGTGAACAAACCTTTAAGACATATGACCTATAACTCATAGCATCTATATAAGTAAGCTGCCATATTGAATTACATAAATATCGATGGTCCCGATCGACCGTCTTTGTTATCTTTCACGTATAACGATCGATGGTGCCGGATAGTCATCACGCAGCGTATCGATCACTCCTCATTAAAGTTGAGTATCTATACTCCTAATGAAGTGAGATGAATAAATAAACTGGTATATAAAAAATAAATAATGTTGACTTTGTAGATCATATATTAGTCTACTAATAACGAGTTAAACTTGACACTAAATATTTGTTTCCTAATTAAGGTAACTCAGGAATAAGCTTTGAGAAAACCAGGTGGTCAATGATCAGAGATATGCCCGTATTGGTGGATAATTCGCGTCATTTGTGCACGTGACTATAGTTTAGTGGAATGAACCAATAGTTTGTCGCCTGTACGTCACTGTTACCCAGATACATGAGGGTTTTGTTCATACCCTGTGTGGCCCCAGTACTTGAAGTAGCTCTACTATGAAGGTTTTGGAGACGAACGTGGCTACTGTCACTGAATGAACCAATAGTTTGTCGCCTAGATGTCACTGTTACTCAGATACATGAGGTTTTGTTCATACCCTGTGTGGCCCCAGTACTTGAAGTAGCTCTACTATGAAGGTTTTGGAGACGAACGTGGCTACTGTCACTGAATGAACCAACAGTTTGTCGCCTGTACGTCACTGCCACCCAGATACACGAGGGTTTTGTTTATACCCTGTGTGGCCCCAGTACTTGAAGTAGCTCTACTATGAAGGTTTTGGAGACGAACGTGTCTACTGACACTGAATGGACCAACAGTTTGTCGCCTGTACGTCACTGCCACCCAGATACACGAGGGTTTTGTTTATACCCTGTGTGGCCCCAGTACTTGAAGTAGCTCTACTATGAAGGTTTTGGAGACGAACGTGGCTACTGTCACTGAATGAACCAATAGTTTGTCGCCTGGATGTCACTGCTACCCAGATACATGAGGGTTTTGTACATACCCTGTGTGGCCCCAGTACTTGAAGTAGCTCCACGATGAAGGTTTTGGAGACGAACGTGTCTACTGACACTGAATGAACCAATAGTTTGTCGCCTGGATGTCACTGCTACCCAGATACATGAGGGTTTTGTACATACCCTGTGTGGCCCCAGTACTTGAAGTAGCTCCACGATGAAGGTTTTGGAGACGAACGTGTCTACTGACACTGAATGAACCAATAGTTTGTCGCCTGGATGTCACTGCTACCCAGATACATGAGGGTTTTGTACATACCCTGTGTGGCCCCAGTACTTGAAGTAGCTCCACGATGAAGGTTTTGGAGACGAACGTGTCTACTGACACTGAATGGACCAATAGTTTGTCGCCTGTACGTCACTGTTACCCAGATACACGAGGATTTTGTTTATACCCTGTGTGGCCCCAGTACTTGAAGTAGCTCTACTATGAAGGTTTTGGAGACGAACGTGGCTACTGTCACTGAATGAACCAACAGTTTGTCGCCTGTACGTCACTGCCACCCAGATACACGAGGGTTTTGTTTATACCCTGTGTGGCCCCAGTACTTGAAGTAGCTCTACTATGAAGGTTTTGGAGACGAACGTGTCTACTGACACTGAATGGACCAACAGTTTGTCGCCTGTACGTCACTGCCACCCAGATACACGAGGGTTTTGTTTATACCCTGTGTGGCCCCAGTACTTGAAGTAGCTCTACTATGAAGGTTTTGGAGACGAACGTGGCTACTGTCACTGAATGAACCAACAGTTTGTCGCATAGACGTCACTGCCACCCAGATACACGAGGGTTTTGTTTATACCCTGTGTGGCCCCAGTACTTGAAGTAGCTCTACTATGAAGGTTTTGGAGACGAACGTGGCTACTGTCACTGAATGAACCAACAGTTTGTCGCATAGACGTCACTGCCACCCAGATACACGAGGGTTTTGTTTATACCCTGTGTGGCCCCAGTACTTGAAGTAGCTCTACTATGAAGGTTTTGGAGACGAACGTGGCTACTGTCACTGAATGAACCAACAGTTTGTCGCATAGACGTCACTGCCACCCAGATACACGAGGGTTTTGTTTATACCCTGTGTGGCCCCAGTACTTGAAGTAGCTCTACTATGAAGGTTATGGAGACGAACGTGGCTACTGTCACTGAATGAACCAACAGTTTGTCGCATAGACGTCACTGCCACCCAGATACACGAGGGTTTTGTTTATACCCTGTGTGGCCCCAGTACTTGAAGTAGCTCTACTATGAAGGTTATGGAGATGATGCGTGGCTACAGACACTGAATGAACCAACAGATTGTAGCCTAGACGTCACTGCTACCCAGATACACGAGGGTTTTGTTCATACCCTGTGTGGCCCGAGTACTAGAAGTAGCTCTACTATGAAGGTTTTGGAGACGAACGTGGCTACAGACACTGAATGAACCAACAGTTTGTCGCCTGTACGTCACTGCCACCCAGATACACGAGGGTTTTGTTTATACCCTGTGTGGCCCCAGTACTTGAAGTAGCTCTACTATGAAGGTTATGGAGATGATGCGTGGCTACAGACACTGAATGAACCAACAGTTTGTCGCCTGTACGTCACTGCCACCCAGATACACGAGGGTTTTGTTTATACCCTGTGTGGCCCCAGTACTTGAAGTAGCTCTACTATGAAGGTTATGGAGATGATGCGTGGCTACAGACACTGAATGAACCAACAGTTTGTCGCATAGACGTCACTGCTACCCAGATACACGAGGGTTTTGTTCATACCCTGTGTGGCCCCAGTACTTGAAGTAGCTCTACTATGAAGGTTATGGAGATGATGCGTGGCTACAGACACTGAATGAACCAACAGTTTGTCGCATAGACGTCACTGCCACCCAGATACACGAGGGTTTTGTTTATACCCTGTGTGGCCCCAGTACTTGAAGTAGCTCTACTATGAAGGTTATGGAGATGATGCGTGGCTACAGACACTGAATGAACCAACAGTTTGTCGCATAGACGTCACTGCCACCCAGATACACGAGGGTTTTGTTTATACCCTGTGTGGCCCGAGTACTAGAAGTAGCTCTACTATGAAGGTTATGGAGATGATGCGTGGCTACAGACACTGAATGAACCAACAGATTGTAGCCTAGACGTCACTGCTACCCAGATACACGAGGGTTTTGTTCATACCCTGTGTGGCCCCAGTACTTGAAGTAGCTCTACTATGAAGGTTTTGGAGACGAACGTGGCTACTGTCACTGAATGAACCAATAGTTTGTCGCCTGTACGTCACTGTTACCCAGATACACGAGGGTTTTGTTTATACCCTGTGTGGCCCCAGTACTTGAAGTAGCTCTACTATGAAGGTTTTGGAGACGAACGTGGCTACAGACACTGAATGAACCAACAGTTTGTCGCATAGACGTCACTGCCACCCAGATACACGAGGGTTTTGTTCATACCCTGTGTGGCCCCAGTACTTGAAGTAGCTCTACTATGAAGGTTATGGAGATGATGCGTGGCTACAGACACTGAATGAACCAACAGTTTGTAGCCTAGACGTCACTGCTACCCAGATACACGAGGGTTTTGTTTATACCCTGTGTGGCCCCAGTACTTGAAGTAGCTCTACTATGAAGGTTTTGGAGACGAACGTGGCTACAGACACTGAATGAACCAACAGTTTGTCGCATAGACGTCACTGCCACCCAGATACACGAGGGTTTTGTTCATACCCTGTGTGGCCCCAGTACTTGAAGTAGCTCTACTATGAAGGTTATGGAGATGATGCGTGGCTACAGACACTGAATGATCCAACGGATTGTCGCCTGTACGTCACTGCCACCCAGATACACGAGGGTTTTGTTTATACCCTGTGTGGCCCCAGTACTTGGAGTAGCTCTACTGTGAATGTTATTGAGATGATGCGTGGCTACAGACACTGAATGAACCAACAGTTTGTCGCATAGACGTCACTGCCACCCAGATACACGAGGGTTTTGTTTATACCCTGTGTGGCCCCAGTACTTGAAGTAGCTCTACTATGAAGGTTATGGAGATGATGCGTGGCTACAGACACTGAATGAACCAACAGTTTGTCGCATAGACGTCACTGCCACCCAGATACACGAGGGTTTTGTACATACCCTGTGTGGCCCCAGTACTTGAAGTGGCTCTACTATGAAGGTTATGGAGATGATGCGTGGCTACAGACACTGAATGATCCAACGGATTGTCGCCTGTACGTCACTGCCACCCAGATACACGAGGGTTTTGTACATACCCTGTGTGGCCCCAGTACTTGAAGTAGCTCTACTATGAAGGTTATGGAGATGATGCGTGGCTACAGACACTGAATGATCCAACGGATTGTCGCCTGTACGTCACTGCCACCCAGATACACGAGGGTTTTGTTTATACCCTGTGTGGCCCGAGTACTAGAAGTAGCTCTACTATGAAGGTTATGGAGATGATGCGTGGCTACAGACACTGAATGAACCAACAGTTTGTCGCATAGACGTCACTGCCACCCAGATACACGAGGGTTTTGTTCATACCCTGTGTGGCCCCAGTACTTGAAGTAGCTCTACTATGAAGGTTATGGAGATGATGCGTGGCTACAGACACTGAATGGACCAACAGTTTGTAGCCTAGACGTCACTGCTACCCAGATACACGAGGGTTTTGTTTATACCCTGTGTGGCCCCAGTACTTGAAGTAGCTCTACTATGAAGGTTATGGAGATGATGCGTGGCTACAGACACTGAATGAACCAACAGTTTGTCGCCTGTACGTCACTGCCACCCAGATACACGAGGATTTTGTTCATACCCTGTGTGGCCCGAGTACTAGAAGTAGCTCTACTATGAAGGTTATGGAGATGATGCGTGGCTACTGTCACTGAATGATCCAACGGATTGTCGCCTGTACGTCACTGCCACCCAGATACACGAGGGTTTTGTTCATACCCTGTGTGGCCCCAGTACTTGAAGTAGCTCTACTATGAAGGTTATGGAGATGATGCGTGGCTACAGACACTGAATGAACCAACAGTTTGTCGCCTGTACGTCACTGTTACCCAGATACACGAGGGTTTTGTTCATACCCTGTGTGGCCCCAGTACTTGAAGTAGCTCTACTATGAAGGTTTTGGAGACGAACGTGGCTACTGTCACTGAATGAACCAACAGTTTGTCGCCTGTACGTCACTGTTACCCAGATACACGAGGGTTTTGTTCATACCCTGTGTGGCCCCAGTACTTGAAGTAGCTCTACTATGAAGGTTTTGGAGACGAACGTGGCTACAGACACTGAATGAACCAACAGTTTGTCGCCTGTACGTCACTGCCACCCAGATACACGAGGGTTTTGTACATACCCTGTGTGGCCCGAGTACTTGAAGTAGCTCTACTATGAAGGTTATGGAGATGATGCGTGGCTACAGACACTGAATGAACCAACAGTTTGTCGCCTGTACGTCACTGCCACCCAGATACACGAGGGTTTTGTTTATACCCTGTGTGGCCCGAGTACTAGAAGTAGCTCTACTATGAAGGTTATGGAGATGATGCGTGGCTACAGACACTGAATGAACCAACGGATTGTCGCCTGTACGTCACTGCCACCCAGATACACGAGGGTTTTGTTTATACCCTGTGTGGCCCCAGTACTTGAAGTAGCTCTACTATGAAGGTTATGGAGATGATGCGTGGCTACAGACACTGAATGATCCAACGGATTGTCGCCTGTACGTCACTGCCACCCAGATACACGAGGGTTTTGTTTATACCCTGTGTGGCCCCAGTACTTGAAGTAGCTCTACTATGAAGGTTTTGGAGACGAACGTGGCTACTGTCACTGAATGAACCAACAGTTTGTCGCCTGTACGTCACTGCCACCCAGATACACGAGGGTTTTGTTCATACCCTGTGTGGCCCCAGTACTTGAAGTAGCTCTACTATGAAGGTTATGGAGATGATGCGTGGCTACAGACACTGAATGATCCAACGGATTGTCGCCTGTACGTCACTGCCACCCAGATACACGAGGGTTTTGTTCATACCCTGTGTGGCCCCAGTACTTGAAGTAGCTCTACTATGAAGGTTTTGGAGACGAACGTGGCTACTGTCACTGAATGAACCAACAGTTTTCGCATAGACGTCACTGCCACCCAGATACACGAGGGTTTTGTTTATACCCTGTGTGGCCCGAGTACTTGAAGTAGCTCTACTATGAAGGTTATGGAGATGATGCGTGGCTACAGACACTGAATGATCCAACGGATTGTCGCCTGTACGTCACTGCCACCCAGATACACGAGGGTTTTGTTTATACCCTGTGTGGCCCCAGTACTTGGAGTAGCTCTACTGTGAATGTTATTGAAGATGATGCGTGATGAATTTGCGCATGTTCGGTTTCTCTCTTCCGTATCAGTCATTTCTACAGACTGCTCGGATGTAGGGGGCCTACCTATTTTACAGACGTATCCACGTCAAAAGTCATTATATAGCTTTATTTTCCCTTGATAGTAATCTTAGGTCCCCAATTAAGGTTAGATACAAAAAAGTAAGATCGTTCGAAATGATTGGTGACTTGAATTTGAGAGTATTAACCAGATAAGCTGTAGAACAATTCAAAAATGTTGTGATACCCTGATACTTCTGGATTGAAAAATATATGCTATTGAATAAGACACTTCACCAAAATCTTTCAACAATGAAAAATCTGAAGAATGAATAACAACATAACTCGAACAACGGAACAAACATATACTGAACAGCAAAGCTCAGAGACATTGAGGAAAAAAATGTGAATCAAAATATAATCCGAGAATTTCCAATCAACATAGGTTATATTTACCAACTAGCAAATCTCAAGGGATGAACCTGGTCATATATAGGTCATACAAACATGGAGGTTATCGCCAATATTCGAGTTACCAGTATATAACTTATAGATGCACCTTTACACCCAGATCACGTGTCTATGGAGTCAGTTTGAGGTTATGTTGATCTTTCATGTGGCCTGAGGTGATAATAATGCAAGGGAGCTTGCGTTGTGTGGAGGCATGCTTACATTACATACACACAATATTAAATAGCCGAGGGTTATTGATGTTATGAAGGTAACTGGAGTATTATGAATATACTAGGAAAACGCCATATATGCGTTGTTAGACGAGCGAATAGTAATAGTATGGGTAAAAATGGGTAAAAACTGCTTCGAGTGGTACCAATTTGTCACATTTTATGTTCTTTCTTCAAAATGACTGACCCGATCAAGCTGAAATTTTTTAGAATTGTGTATCAAAATATAATTCAACTTCACGCAAAATTTCATCATTTTGGAAAATGAAAATATTTTTTTTTCCGCTGTGTTATTCTAACGGGTATTTTTGAAATATCTAGAATTCATAAAAAAAAAGTTACCACTCGATAATGCCACAAAACTATACAGATCTAAGTTAGATGAGTAACCATATTGGAAAAAAGTTTGAAGTTGATAGCTGTAGCCGTTTGACCTGTGGAGAACCGACAAAAAAACATAAAAAAAAAACATAAAAACGAGCACCAATTTTTTTCAGTATGTCAAATTGAATCCTCGCTAAAGCTTATCTAATTATCTGATAACTAGGAAAACACAATATACGGCTTGTGGGATGAGTGGTGTAACAGCCTGCGTACGCAGCTATCCCTACAGTTTGTGGTGGGGGTAGAGAGTGGCAGGATGGGTGTTACTCGAGTCCGGCATGACAGTTGTATTTGGGTACTTGTACAGTGCTGTATCGGTGAGACGAGTGAGTCCCTGGAACCGATATAGACTGAAGGGTATGACTGATAATAAAGAGTGTCTACCATGAAGCAGACTTCGATAACCTAACTCCTGGTTCCCGTATTAGTATTGAGACAAACACTGAATGCAATGAAGGAGAAGGTTCAGTAGACAGACAGGGCGAATGTTGGCCCCGAACAGATGAAAGAACGAACGGTGATATATTGTTTCTTTTCTGTTAGTAACATTGTGACTTGATACATAATCATTGTTCCCCTATTAGGGCTGAGAATAGGAGTGGGATCGTTTGGACGGAGTACCACAAGGGCGATCTTACCACCCCATTTTATTTTCATTTTGAATTAAACGCAAATAATTTTGACACCAAGTCTACGCTGTATGTGACCACACTTCTTCGCCACAGATAAAAGTCCTCAGTTGTCGAAAGTCCGGAACACAATATAAGTATGAACCGCTTGTGCGATATATCCGGACACTATACCAACATTGGTATATTAGGAATGAGCCTTACAGACGAATGTTGATATCTCTCACTTTGAACTAAGTTTCTCAGGCAATGTTCACTTAACTTCCAATAAGAGCAGATGCAACGTGCATCATTTATTAAACTATTCAATTCGAATTCATTCGAGTTCTTTGAGATCTCATCCGAAACCAATGTAAACTTGATATATTCATGATCATTTTGTACAATGAGTCTATGGTCAAATCTGTGGCATATCTGTCAAATTGACACCGCATATATTTCAGAATTTGAGGGCACAATTTGGAAGCCAAATTGCATATCTCACAGATTTCCTTCACATATATCATGAAGTATCTTTGATGCATCAACCAACTAGCCCTAATGATCATGATAACGTCAACCCATACAAGAGCACGAGAGGTCAGAGACCACCTCACCTTGATTGCATCGTTGCCATAATACAAGTTGCCTCAAGTACACAGTGCAATTTCCATAAAAAAATCAGATTCAATTCATCATGAATGAACTACCTTGTGTATTGCCTCACTACATTACTTACTGGGATAATTATTCATATATATATATATATATATATATATATTTATATTATATATTTTCCCAATACCAATGTTGGTAATGTCCGTATATATCGCACAAACGGTTTATACTTATGATGTGTTCCGGACTTTCGGCAACTGAAGACTTTCATCCACGGCGAAGGAGTGTGGTCACAGACAGCGTAGACCTGGTTTCAAAGTTCATTGCTTTCAATTTGAAATAATAATAAAATGGGGTGGTAAGATACCCCTTGTGGTACCCCGTCCAAAAGATCCCACTTTCATCCTTAGCCTTAATTGGGGGGCAGTGATTTTGTATCAAGTTTCGATGTTATTGAATATATATATATATACATATATACATATATATATATTTATATATATATATATATATATATATATATATATATATATTTTCGAGTTCTGATCACACATTTCGGAAGAAATAATTATTTTCTGATCGCCAGAATTATACTTTCCAACCAATAATGGATGAATAGATATATAATTCTAACTTTTCCTCCTAATGTACGAACCTAGATCAGGAGAGAAAGGTAGGCCAATGAAGAGAAAACACCTGACATGTGCACTGAGATCCGTCAAGCGCAGTGAAGCGTTGCATTCCGCGACAATGCAACGTCTCCCTCTCTCTCTCTCTCTCTCTCTCTCTCTCGCTCTCTCACTCGGGTCAGCTGACTGCACTTCCAGGCATTATAGCAGTGGTCAAGTCGCTGTGGCGATGACCCAGATGTGTGAGAGAGAGAGAAAGAGAGAAAGATAATGAGAGAGGAAAATGGAGATACAGAGAGTTAAAAATGTTTAAAATTTGAGAGAATATGCTTTGAGAACATGAATGCATTCTACAAGGTTTTTATGAGGAATTTTTTTTTTTATTATTTGTGCAAATATCCCCACAATGATATCATTTATTCCAGTGATTCAGAGAATGAGAAGAAATCATAATTACAATCATAAACCAAGGGAACCAAAAACAAGAAATTCTGGTTCCACAACTTTTTCATTTTTCTTGATGATAGGCCTAACAAGGGCATAGCTAGCATTATAATGCCCCTTGTCACAGACTGCATCATACATACACATATATATAAATATATATATATTTATATATATATATATATATATATATATATATATATATATATACACATATATATATATATATATATATAAATTTATATATATATATATATATATATATATATATATATACATATATAAATATATATATATCTATATAAATATCATATATATATATATATATATATATATATATATATATATATATATATATATATATATATATATATATATATATATATATATATATATATATTCTTGACTCTTCTCTGGCAGTTTGACAAACAAAGAAATCATAATTGAACGAGAACAATCTCAGTTTTTTATTTCGCATTCTCTTTATCCACTTCTTTCCGCATACTATAATAACACCTACCCTAGTTGACAGACCGACACTCTTGACCGACTATACCAATGCACATGCGAGACTACTGATCGCAACCGGCAATAAACGAGGCACGAAATACCAATATATTTCACTGCAGATACAGATCTGTCTGTAACTGGACCATTGAGGCTGGATAGTATTCAGGTTCCCGTTGTAACGTCGAGATAAGATCTGAACCTCACCCGTGCTGTCGGTAACACAACGCACTGCTAGACCGATCTGTGATTCTCCAGTTATTGCGGGAGTGGTTTCATGTATATATATATATATATATATATATATATATATATATATATATATATATATATATATATATATATATATATATGATGATATGTTACTTTCAGGGGATTTGCCCTTCTATCCCTTGAAACAACTGGTGACTCTGAAAAGAGTCTTGGGTTTTGACGTTTCGGCTGAAAACGTTCAGCCATCTTCAGGAGTCGTTGTGGTGTGGTGGCCGACACTCGATTGCCGGTTGCCGGCCATCACACCACAACGACTCCTGAAGATGGCTGAACGTTTTCAGCCGAAACGTCGAAACCCAAGGCTCTTTTTAGAGCCACCACTTGTTTCAAGGGATAGAAGGGCAAATCACCGAAAAGTGACTCATTATCATCATCTTCCTCCGGCCCTCAAAGTCTACGCCACAACATATATATATATATATATATGTGGAATGTTGCACCCATGTCCTAACCATGTATCAGGCAGCTCAGTGGGAGAGAAGCAGACCGGCAATCTGGAAGTCCCTGGTTCGAATCCCGGTCGAGACGTATTTTTTATGACATGGCCAAAGCCTCCCACATATCTCGTTATTGGATCGTATCCAAGAAGTTCAATCACATCACATATGTGATAGGATGGTTATTATTATCACTGAAAAATACCTCCTCGTCGGGGAAACGAACCCCGGACCTAATGCTCGATACACATATGCTCTTACCGACAGAGCTAACAAGAGGGGTATCTTACAATGATATTAATGAGCGCGTAATGGTACAGATGGAAGTTGAGGCGTAGCTAGGGTTTTTGTCGCCCGGGAAAAGAACTATTCTGGCGCCCCCCCCTCATATTGTATAGGGAAACCACTACGCAAGTCGTCTGCATCAGAAGACCGAAAGAAATATGCCTTAGTTCAAAAAGCCATACAGGGAAAGTTCGCGAAAAATAAGGGATTGTTGAAGGCACACAGACACGGTTTTAACGCCCAGGGACTCTTGCCCCCCTCCCCCCCCCCCCGCGCTCGCTACGCCTCTGATTGTTGTCAGTATGCAGTTGTTGTCTTGGTTGTCAGTATACCTATGCACGTGATTAAGGCATGTCTTGGTTGTCAGTATACCCATGCACGTGATTAAGGCGTACCTGCGGCATGTGGCCGAACTAAAGTAATAGTCCGTAAGAATCATACAGGAAGTATCTAGCTAAAGGTAACACTCGTGACTCGCTGTAAATAACGCGTTCCGATCGACCGTCCCCCCTATCCCACACCACTAGCGCACGGGTGGTTCAAACCTTCATAACTCGTTTGTAACTTATATCCACGAGAGATGAAGGTCCCGATCGACCGTCCCCCCTATCCCACACCACTAACGAACGAGTGGTTCAAACCTTCATCTCTCGTGTATAACTTCATCCTCGAGATATGAAGGTTCCGAGCGACCGTCCCCTCTATCCCACATGATTGGCGCGCGAGTGTTTCTCTCCTTCTTACGTGGATACGACCAGACTATAAACCACAGTATCGAGGTTCGAACCGTTTGATAGATACCCGAGGCATTGAGTAGTTAAATCGAAATACAAGATTTATTATCTCATGGAATGTCTTAATATTCTTTATTCGTTATTCGTGAATATGTACGATACCACTGGGAGAACACTGTAATTATTGTATTCGAAGTGTGAAAACGTTTTTTACCTGGTTAACTTCTTTTTCATATATTGGGTTTAACGACGCACTTTTGTGATAGCGCAGATCTAATGGCGGCGGATGGATGGTCAATGAGATGATGAGATGATGAGATGAAGGTTCTTGGGTAATGGGAAGGAAGCGGTCATGGCCGACTTATTGTAGGAACCATCCCAGCATTAGCCTAGACTACACAGGGAAACCATGAAAAACCCCTGTAAAGATGGACGGCGGCGGGGATCGAACTGGGTCGGAATTCCCCTCGCCTCCCAGATCACATGAATCGAGCGCGTTAACCACTGCGCCACATGTGCCGGTGGTTACCTTCTCTTTGAATGAGTGAAGCCTCCACCCTCTGTAGTTTAGTCGACTGTACCACCGCTTTGTATTCGTCCAAGTGTTTTTGTTAACGCCCCTTCACTTATCATCACTTTCATAGTTTCAATGACATCTGCTCTTTCGTACTCCCGTATAACCTAGCTGATGGTGGGGTCATTAAGCAGCATTCTCGATAAATATGTCAAAAACCTCATTATCATCAAAGTGGATTTCCAAGTAGAATGCATCAAGTGGTATTCATACATTTAATTAATTAGTAGACTGTATGCACAATTATAATAATTCCTATTGTGAACAATGGAATATTTGCTTGATTAAACACATGAAAAAAATGCATATGAATGAATGAATGAATGAAATGAGCTCATATAAATCAGCACACATAATTTATAATTAACTTCGTATGTGATAAATCCAAAATAATGATAATTATAATAATAATAATAAAAATACATGACCATGTGGGATGCATGAATCAACAAAACATTGCAATTGCATTATCCGCAGAGTCTGTTGGCAATCCGTTCCAATTAACATTAGGCCTACTCTGATTCTAATTTGTTTCACCTATTATTCTATAAACTAACTATTGTTTATAATATTTGGAGTGAAATGCGTTCTGCGAAGTCATGTATAATAGCTTGAAGCTATGTGCAATTGTTCATCATTCATTATACATATACATATTCATTCATATATATATATATATATATATATATATATATATATATATATATATATATATATACAGTATTATGAATTTATGATTGTATGATATCTAAAAATTCTCTAAAAATTGCGGCCTCCCCGGGAGTCGAACCCGGATCTCCAGATTGCCGGTCTGACGCGCTACTAATATGAAAAAAGGTCAAGAAGATCTTCCTCCCTGGTGGAATTGGTAACGCGTCAAACCGGCAGTCTGGAGATCCGAGTTCGACTCCGGGGGGAGGTCGCTATTTTTAAACAGTTCATACTTCATACAATTATAATAATCGACTGGTGGTTAACCAGGAAAGCCATAGAAATCACATATATATATATATATATATATATATATATATTTGTTAACGTTAACGTTGTTAACGTCCATCCCAGCAATGCTATTATACCTATCATGCTCGTTGATTTCCTCACGGGTATAAATGATACAATTATTGTGACTATTGTCACTCTAGGGGACTAGAGAGTTTGTGAGAGAGAAAGAGAGAGAGAGAGAGAGAGAGAGAGAGAGAGAGAGAGAGAGAGAGAGAGAGAGAGAGAGAGAGAAAGGGGATGTCATATCAGCGATTTGATTTCAATCATATGCAGATTCACTGACAGTAATTTGTGTGAACTATCAATTAATGTGATTGATCCTCTGGGAGGCTTTGTAATGAAGAGTAAATCAATTGTTGCGTAAATCGATGACGTACACTTACCGACGTATAAAGTTATCGATCAAACCTCAATACAATGTACTGATATTGGACCTTTATGATACGAGTTAGGATTAGCAGACAGTGTACTCACGAGATCCACTAATACATAAAGTATATGAGAAACATTATGAGGCAAATATGCAAAGATTTTATTCCAAATCAATTTCATATTCCAGAAATAAATCATTTAACTCTTGTCTTGTACAATTAACAGAAAAAGAAAAGGGAGATATTTCTCAGGACCCTCAATTGATCCTTGATATTTTCATTCGCAGACTATATTGTCGAAAATGCTAATGAGTCAAATTTTATGATAACAAAGGTGCTAAAATTAGTTGTATTTTGTAACAGTAACCATCGATACTTCTGTCACAAATTACATGTAATACATATTGTGAATGTTGATTATGGATCAACAATATTTTGTAAGATACTTCTCTGAATGGTGTGAAGCAGTTTCATTCTTGTTCCTATTTTTTTAATGTTGTTTTGTTAAGAGTTTTGTTAATTAAGTTTAGGGCCTTGCCACCGCACTTTGGTGCAATTGTGAGT
This sequence comes from Brachyptera putata, assembly GCA_907164805.1. Lineage (NCBI taxonomy): Eukaryota > Metazoa > Arthropoda > Insecta > Plecoptera > Taeniopterygidae > Brachyptera > Brachyptera putata. The sequence goes on from OU015473.1 coordinate 2,005,749, forward strand.
AGAATAATAAATAAATATATGATGAGAGTTCAATAATAATAATAATAATAATATCTCATCACGAGATGAAGTTGAATCTTCAATGGCGTGAAGATTTCTTTCTTTCATTCTTCGTGGTTCTTTTCGAAACATGAACAGTCAATCATCTCGACAGACCGACACGTCCGATCGACAGTGGTAAAGGATGCGGAAGACGGTCGATCGGCACCCTATGGATGAAGTTCTGCTTTGAAGTGAATTAATTACTAAAACACGGAAGCTGGATGGAAGTTCACACGGGTTCGATACCATTGTTGATCGACCGTCTCCGTGACGAACGGTGGTGTCGATTAGAACACTCTTTAATTGGTCTTTAACACATTTTAACAGGCAACTTGCATGTTATATTCTTATTATTTCATACAAAAAAAATCTAAAGAAATGAAATTTAGCGTCAAGTTAAATTACATTTTAATACACATTTCCAAGAAAATTCAGCTTGATCGGGACAGCCATTTTGAAAAAAAAAACATAAAATGTGCTCAATCGGTACCACTCGAAGCAGTTTTTACCCATTTGTACCAATACTATTACTATCCGCTCGTCTAACAACGCATATATGGCGTTTTCCCAGTACCAAGAACGAGGCGAAGGTCTTCTCGATATATCTCGATTTCGACCTCAATTATTCGACTCGTTATTCGACTTCGATAAGTTTATCGATACTCTAACAACATGAACAACCCAAATAAGTTGAATCGTTATATTTCGTCTACCATTTTCAATTATTCCCTTATATTTCCAGTTCAAAACCTCTTTCGGAACCTTCTCCATTTCTCGTGGATTCTGGTACACACAAAGATACAATTCTATCCAGGAGGAATGAAGGTTCCGAGCGACCGTCCCCCCTATCCCACACCACTAGCACACGGGTGTTTCAGACCTTTATATCTCTGTGTAATTGTGTCCACGAGAGATGAAGGTTCCGAGCGACCGTCCCCCCTATTCCACATCACTAGCGCACGGGTGTTTCAAGCCTTCATATCTCTATGTAATTGTATCCACGAGAGATGAAGGTTCCGAGCGACCGTCCCCCCTATCCCACACCACTAACACACGGGTGTTTCAAGCCTTCATATCTCTATGTAATTGTATCCACGAGAGATGAAGGTTCCGAGCGACCGTCCCCCTATCCCACACCACTAGCCCACATGTGTTTCAGACCTCCATCTTTTATGCGTACAACTCTTCACAAAGGTACATTGTTATTCATCACTTGTCTCACAGACAGATAAATAACGACCAATTGTATTTTAAAATATAGACAATGGCCACTTACTCGTCTTTGTTTCAGTTATGCATGCGTTACTTCAGCCTCAGGCACATATGGGAATGTTTGAGAGAATACATTCCTTGTCGTCTGTTCATTACTGTTTGACGAATACAGAAACCCACGTTTGAAAGACGAACAAAAGACATATAAGAACGTTCAGAGAATGTTGGAATCAATTCAGAAGAAAAAATTGATAAAATTGATTTCTACTCCGTCAACCAAACTGATTTCCATACGTAACTATATAGGCCCTATATTCTAGTGACTGTGAAAATAAATAATTACTCAATTATACCAATTAAAAGCGGAATTTCCGAGATTTGAATAAATAAAAATTACCATCCACAATCTTCATCTGAAGACCACTAGTATATGTAAGCTCGGATAAATTAGAAAAATAAAATGAGATAATATAATTAGTCACGTTTATTCCGTGTACTTGCAGAATGAATAGAAAAACTTGAATTTGAAATTTTATTTTCGAAGATGAAGGCTTGAACCACCCGCACGTTAGTGGTGTAGGATAGGGGGGACGATCACTCGGAACCTTCTTTCGTAAATACAATTTTCTAATTGTAAGTTCAAACCTATCACATTCTCAATCCAAAACCTAATCAATTCATTCTGCAACCTGTGAAAACCCACTTATCCACAACGACCGTGGGTTCCTCTACTAATACCTCACATGCGTCCCGATTATCAATCCTAATGCACTTGACTAATCAGTGAAAGTCCTTATTGACGTCATCACGCAGTCGGGACGTGCGCTCGGTGATGTTGAATGAGTACGAGACGGCCGGTCGTTCTGGCACGCATGACGCAGTGAAAATCTTACAAAGACACCAAGTTGTTTGGCTTTGACCTCGATGTCTGGGCGGGGTTGACCAAATTCTCCCGGAACTATTATAGATGTATTCGTAGGTATTCGTACGTCACTCAAAATGTCCTTTGTTTTAACTTTTTTTCGTGCTTTTTTTTTCTCGATCTTATACCCAGAACAATAACTATCTACGATGGATACGCAACAGAGCTCAACGTGGTTCTGGTTCTACTAGGAAAACGCCATATATGCGTTGTTAGACGAGCGGATAGTAATAGTATGGGTAAAAATGGGTAAAAACTGCTTCGAGTGTTACCAATTTAGCACATTTTATGTTTTTTCTTCAAAATGGCTGACTCGATCAAGCTGAAAATTTCCAGAAATGTGTATCAGAATGTAGTTCAACTTCACGCAAAATTTCATTTTTTGGGGAGAATAAAAATATTTCCTTTTTTTCCACTGTGTTACTCTAATGGGTATTTTTGAAATTTCTAAAATTCATAAAAATAAAAGTCACCACCCGATGATGCCACAGAACTATACAGATCTAAGTTAGATGAGAAACCAGAATGAAAACGTTTGAAGTTGATAGCTGTAGCCGTTTGACCTGTGGAGAACCGACAAAGAAAAACAATAAAAAAAAAACATAAAAACGAACGCATTTTTTTTCAGTATGTCAAATTGAATCCTCGCTAAAGCTCGTCTAATGAAACCGATTACATAAGCCACCTAGATCGACTACTCAGGCCATCAGAGTCCTGTAAAGCCTGTAGCTAGCTTATTAAATCTTATATGTATTCTAATTTCGATTTTCAATTCTGTTTCTCCTGCAATATCCATACTCTACACATTTCTTCTTTTTTTCTAACTATTCTCTCTCTTACATATTCATCCCATCTTTCTCTTCAAATCCATCTCTTCTCTATAGGATTGATTGTTATACTGCTATCTCGAACTTGGCGTTCTCTTTTTATCCATTCTTCTTTTGTGTCCTCGCCGTATGGAAATATTCATACTTGACATCCATTCAGAAAATAGGGATTATTAACAAAAATATGGGTATCTATAAAAGTTGAAGGTTACGAGCGTTCGTCCCACCTATCCACACCATTACCGCACGGGTGTTCCAAACCATATCGTGGATAATAATTCCTGTTTTGTATTATTCCCTATCTACAGCAAAGGAATAAAAGGGAAGAAGATTGCTCCACGTAAAATGAGAGATAATTGTAAAAATCTACGATGTTTTTAATTCACATTTTCATCGTGTATAACTTGTATTCACAAGATGTGAATGTTCGAACCACCCGCGCGATAGTGGTGTGAGATAGGGGAGACACTCGATCGGAGGGTTCACACAAGATATGAAGGTGCGAACACCCGTGCGATAGTAGTGTGTAATAGGAGAGACGGTCGACCGGAACCTTCATATCTATGGAAACGAGTATTAGAGCACATATTTGATCAAAAGCTATTTCATACATGACGTATATAATCACAGATAAAGGAAGATATCTGTGGTAATATTGAAGGTCTTGATCGATCGTCCTCTGTAATCATTAATATTGACGATCGGATATGTCGAACCATCAACAAATGGAAGGTTGTGCTATAGGTATTGTCATAGTCGATAAAATAGCATAGCAGGTGGAACTGTTTTACCGACTCTTTTATTGTCATGGCTTTGTATGCTTTACTTGAATCCACGGAGGAAAATCTTCTACCAACCTGACCAAAACAATTAAATATCCGTTAAAATAGGTGTGGTATATTGAAGATTGATGATTTTCCATGATTGGATTTGGAATTAGAAACACAGTCAGTTTTTACATCTTTGAAAATTGATAAATGTTGAAAGCTGTACATTTTTTTTACAATTACCCAAGTTTAAACAATCATTTAGTTGGTAGGTCTGCAACATTTAGGCATGTATGAGTTAATTCCTTATATCAATTTTTGATTTTAAAATTGTACGCTTTTTTATAATATTTGATAGTGGGGTGATGATAGGAGTTGAGATGGAAGAGGAAAATGAAAAGTACTTGGGTCTGACAAACCCAAGTTGACACGTTTTCTGCCCCAGTATCATGCACTAACCTAACTTTGTTAGGGAAAGTATTTGAAAATGAAAAAAAAAAAAAATTGAAACATTTTAGAAGCAACTGGTGAAACTATTTATAGAAATACTCATCAGGGTCATCAATAAGTGCTAAGCAATCAGAACATTACAAATGAATAGTTTCAAAACCAAGTTGCCAGAATAAAAAAAATCTCGCTCATCCTCCAGTGCAAAAACTGCGTTTCCTATATAGTAATAGAATCTACAACTGACGGAATTCAATCTAAGCTCATTCTACGTACAACCAATTGCAGAAAACTTCATTACAGCTAGACACTGCAATCCAGTTTCAATTACTTCGAATCGATATCAACTAATCGACCTAATACCCGTTCGACCTATCGACCTATCGACCTATCGACCGACAGCGATCTGTCGCATTAGTAGGTTGCTTCTTGCTGCGTTGACAGAATCACAGGTGACATTTCAATGGTGGTTTCTGTGAGAAGCGGGTCGGCCGAGCATGTGGTGTGGTGACGGGTCCAGACAGCTTTTTATGTTTGCGGAGGCTAGGAATTTAATCGTGGATAGATGGAATGAGATCATCAGGAATTAAGGAAGTTCAGGATAATTTATTTATGAAATTATGAAATTTTAAATGGAATTAAAATGGCCTCATTTTGCTGAAACCTGAGTGATATCTTTTCCCGAATCACCATTTTCCCATTGAATTATTTCGTACCACAAAAATTCACTTGAGAATCTCACCATCGATTTGATAAGTGACATGTAGAAGTAAGTTGTGATATAAATATATATATATATATATATATATATATATATATATATATATATATATATATATATATATATATATATATATATATTACTGAGACATGTGGTCGAGTTACTAACCCAGTGAACAGTCATTCAGGAGACCGCGATTCGATTCCCGCCATGGTCGACCATCCTGACAGGGTTTTCTCGGTTT
>OU015473.1:2015930-2022821 GCA_907164805.1 Brachyptera putata
AATTTCGAGAGTGACAAAAGTTGTGGATGTGAACATTTTCAATATTAGGAAAACGCCATATATGCGTTGTTAGACGAGCGTATACGAGACGTATATGTTAGACGAGACGTATATTATTGAAATATTCAACATTGAATCATCAAAGTGAATTTGAAATCAAATATTCATATTTCCCATAATATTGATGTCGTTTCCGAACGACCGTCTCTTCACCAAATATAATTATCGATTGTCAGTTCCAATCCTTCAATATTAGTACCATGAAATATTCATTCACGATATTCTTTAGAAATAATGAATATTAAGTTCACTCAATCGTATCCACGGACAAAGAATGTGCGAAACACCCGCGCTATTTCGATGTGAGATATCGGAGACGGTCGTTCGGCACCTCCCAGTGAACACAAGTATTCAAGTAAAATCGGAAAATCGAAAATGGAAAAGAAAGAAAATACAAATACGAAGAACTAATCCAGCAAAGCTGTTACCTGGATAAAGGAAATACATACAATACACTACTTTATCATAGAACATTTTATTATATGATATTCAATTCTGATCTCCACAATGGATATTTCCCTTTACAAATATTGCCTGTTACGATCGTCCGTTTCTTCTATCTCCCACCTTAAACGGTTATTAGTTTCGATCATGCATAATACAACATAAATCTTAGAAGGTTCCGATCGAGGGTTTCTCCTATTCGATATCATCATACAACGGTAGTTTCGATTGTTGAAAATGAATATTGAGTTATGTATGCCGCTGGCGATATCGGGAAGTAATGGCAAAAAGCTGTTAGGAAATGCGGAGAAGAAAGCGGCGTTCTTTGCAGGGTTGGCAACAGTATAACGAAGCTGTGAGGTGGGATTGTTTGTTTTCTGATGTTGGTACCCGTGTACTGAATTGATAATGAATGTGTTGATGATTTCAGGACTTTATGTTGTGTTTAACGACGTACTATACTGATTACTAAGACCACTCGTCGGTGAATGACAATTGGATTTGGTTATATTGGTTGAACGAAGCACTGTATTGATTACTGATATCTATTGCGAGCGATGAATAACGAATTCATTTTTGTAGTGTGTTTAACGACGCACTGTACTGACGACTCTGATCTATTTACGTTGGTGAATGATGAATGAGATGAAAGTTCATTCAGTATCTGTTTTTTGTTGTTGGAAGGAGTCGGTCGTGGCCTGTTGTCGAGCACAAGTCTCAACAGTGACATTTCTTCGAAATGTTACAAAATTGGTGACAGTGTTTTGTAACATTTCGTCGGCCATATTGGTATTTAGAAGCGCATTTTGTTGGTACTTCCAGTGTCGAATAATCTGCTACATACCATTTGATCGACATCCCAATTGTTCGAAAATCTAAATCTTCGAAGAATCAAATGTTTTTACTGTCGGAGAAATGATTTTTCGAAGATATGGGATTTCATCAGATTTGGGTTTTCGAATATATGGGATTTCTAACGTTCAGTTTTTCGAATATATGAGATTTCTAACGTTTAGTCTTTCGAATATATGGGATCTCCAACCTTCAGTTTTTCGAATATATGAGATTTCTAACGTTTAGTCTTTCGAATATATGGGATCTCCAACCTTCAGTTTTTAGAATTTATGGGATGTCTAACGTTTGGTTGTCGAATACATGGGATTTCATAAGATTTGTTTTTTCGAAGATATGGGATTTCTAACTTTTAGTTCCTCGATGATACGAAGTTCTGCCGAATAATCGTAGAAATTCAAGAAAATGACTCCCTATACCGACCCATCAACGAACTCAATCATGAACTACTTGATCGACCGAACCACATTATTAACGAATTAGCACCACAGCGCTAGTAATTACACGCACTGCCACCTCGATGACGTCACCTAACTACGTCACTGAACAGGTGGCTGCGTCTGATGAGATCGAGAACTGCTAATTGTGAACGAATAATTGCGAGACGATTTTGTTTCATTTTGGTGACAAGTTTCGAAATGCGGTGTCGTATTTCTGATTCTGATGAACAAAGGTCTTTCAAAAGGATGTCCATTGTTATGGGCCTATTTGTAAGGGGAACCGGCAAGCTATCAACTGCCTCTCAAACAACTCTCTCTCAAAACACACTGACTCTAACTTATACTGTCTCTAGAAAAGACTGTATCTCAGAACAACTGTCTCTCAAAAAATCTGTCTTTCGTTCGAACTGAATTTCTCCGTAATTCTTCCACAGAGTGTACATAATGGGGTGGGGGTTGCCCCTACCGGCCACCTGAAAGTTATACTAATCATCTCAAAAATACAGACATTTGCGGAGTCCCGGTTTTCATTGGTATTCCTGTTTTTCTGGATTTTCGAAAAAAAAAAAAAATCTTGGTACTTTTTTTTTCAGAGTCATTTAACATTGCTCTTATGGAGAGACAGTTGTTCTGAAAGACAGTTTTTCTGAGAGTCAGATTTTCAAGATTTCTTCGATTTTTTTTCCGAGTCATTTAACATTGCTCTTATGGAGAGACAGTTGTTCTGAAAGACAGTTTTTGTGAGAGTCAGATTTTCAAGATTTCTTCGATATTTTTTCAGTCATTTAACATTGCTCTTATGGAGAGACAGTTGTTCTGAAAGACAGTTTTTGTGAGAGTCAGATTTTCAAAATATCGAAGAAATCTTGAAAATCTGACTCTCAGAAAAACTGTCTTTCAGAACAACTGTCTCTCCATAAGAGCAATGTTAAATGACTCTGAAAAAAAAAGTACCAAGATTTTTTTTTTTTTTTCGAAAATCCAGAAAAACAGGAATACCAATGAAAACCGGGACTCCGCAAATGTCTGTATTTTTGAGATGATTAGTATAACTTTCAGGTGGCCGGTAGGGGCAACCCCCACCCCATTATGTACACTCTGTGGAAGAATTACGGAGAAATTCAGTTCGAACGAAAGACAGATTTTTTGGGAGACAGTTGTTCTGAGATACAGTTTTTTCTAAAGACAGTATAAGTTAGAGTCAGTGTGTTTTGAGAGAGAGTTGTTTGAGAGGCAGTTGATGCTATACCAGGGGAACCTACTTACAAAAACGTATCAATTTTTTTGTTATTTACTGACGGATCAACGTTGGAATGATATATAAAGAATTTAAAATGGAAGATAGTTGAAAATTCCGAGAAAATTTGTAAAAAAACAGTTGGAAAATACGTTGAACCCTCACGTTCAAATAATCATTGGATATAGTTGGTTCGAATATGACAATTGATTGAGTGAATCTTCCTCTCTCAGATAAAGTAGATTCCATCAGCATAACTATAACTAAGCATAACTAAGAACCCTCACCGCGACTGCTACTTAAAATAACGTCTGCTAGCTCCAAGAGATTACGACTTGGATTGGATAATATTATCTAGAAGAGCTAAATATCATGACAATACAAAATAATAACAACGTCACGGTCTCTTAGATCGCAAAAATGTGACGTATTTGAAGTCTACCTCAAGATCAGTGCTGGGATTTTGTGCTCACAACAATAGAAATACACGAATACTTGACATGTTGCCATGGTATTTAGCTCTACTAGTGAATAGAAACCACTGACAAATCTAGTCTCTTGGAGCTAGCTAGGACTATGACGTTATTTTGAGTGGGAGTCGCCTTAAGAGCCTTAAAGACTCATAACGCATCCACTAGAATAAGCCCTTGATAAGATGCAGCTTAAGTAGTCTCATTAAGTACTCTATTTACTTAACGACCCTAACAACTGCTAGCTTATTTGGGGCGATTATGTTGGTATTTGTGGTGTATGTGGTTCGTGCAAGAAACTACAGGGTTAGTTTGAAACTTCGGTGTTGCCAATATTGTGAAGCAAAACACGCTATTTAGTTTGTGCTCAAGTTTCTCTAAAGTGCTCTTTACACGATCAATTTTAGTTGCATGACATTTCAAGAATTGCACGGAATTGCAAGAAAATTTCAATTGTGTAAAGGCGCTTGCAACTTCTGATGCGAAATTTTCATTCTAGTAGCGAAACGGTTTGTAGTTTTTACGGAGTCAACGGAAATGCACGTGATCAAAGGCTCCTCGCTCATTGGTCAGCCGGTGAAAGATTGCAGTAAAAATTGAACGTATTTTGACTTCGTGAAATTCTTGCATGCAAGTGCAAGATTTCCTTGCTCATGTGTAGGCAACATAGGATACGTGGGTACTCTACTTTTCTGAAATTAATTTCAGAAATTAATCTCAGGGAAAAGTTGATCGTCTAAAGTGGCTTTTACATGAATATCAAGAGAACAGGCTAGAACTTCGGGATATTTTCCAATTGTAATAATTAACCTTGACCACAAGTCTGGGTCTGTCATGAAGGCAGTGTTTTAGAGCCTGTGGTCAAGATGACGTGGGTTCGAGTCCCTTTCAAGGTATAAGTTTTTGTTTATATCATCCATCTATCATTTCTTCATTCGTGTACTGATAGATTTATTTGTGTCTACTGCTTCACGACCCCACCATTAGCTAGGTTATACGGGGGTACGAATGAGCGTGTGATAATGAAACGATGAAGTGATGATGAGTGGAAGGATGTTTACAAAAACCCATGCCTTATGCGGGACTCGAACTCACATCCAACGGTGACTTCAGTTAGTACCGCTAGCGATAGTTGACTGAGCCACCGGGGCGGCTAGAACTGATAGTACCTTGCATAATGAGAACTTAAGGTTTATAATCAATCGATTAAAACGAAAAGTGAATAATTTATATTGTGAAATATACTTTTACGACTGATTAGAATCAACTATACTTTGATGAATTGTTATAATTGTAGGCCCATTTATATCTGTGAAATGTGGAGAGAACATCCCTTAAAACGCGGGGGTATATGAGCATATCTTCATTGAAGATTCTGTTCAATACACTTAGGATTGCTGAAAAAAAAATGCAGAAAATACAAAAAATTACCATAATAACATATCTGAAATGATAATAAAATAACGGTAGAGCGAGAAAAAAATATTAAGTTGATTGAATCTTGGAATAGTGAACAATAATCATCGAATAATCAGTCTAAAATATAATATTACCACAAAATATTCAAATTGGTGGAGGTGCCGAGTTTGTTGGTGAACAATTTTTTCATTGTTTATTTTCATTTCAATTTGTTCCACTCATTGTTTTTGAGTTGGTATATATCTGATGTAATGTACAGACAAGTTTCAGTACTTACAGTCTACAAGAATAAAAATTGGGAATAGAAAATGATTAATTTAAAGGATGAAAAAAAAAAACAGAGACAATTTTAAAAAGGTCTACATCCATATCTGTCCAGAAAAAAAAACAAATTGGAACGAAATTTGACAAAAAGTGAAAAGAATTTTAGAAAAAATAATCGAATATCAACATTTCGATATTGATAAAGACGACAAAACATCTAATAACCATTTATTCCTGCTCTCCAGGTTCCTGCCAATTCAGCGATAACACTCCTCCCATACTATGGCTGGAGCGCACTTGGGTGATACCCGACACAGAGGCCCCGGGTTCGATCATCATCCGAGCCAACGCCAACGACAACGAGAAGGACCCGCTGGAGTTCGGCCTTGAACCGCACACGGGGCTTAACGGCGCTAGCCAGCAAGACGTTAAACCGCTGCCGTTTCGTATCGACAATGTCACGGGAGTGGTCTACCTTAACGACTCACTTAAGCATATGGTGAGTACGGTTTGATTATACGAGGTAAACGTGGAATGTGCGTTAAATCTTGACCTTGGAGCTAATCCTCTAATTAACAGATTACATGCCACTCGTAACATAATTAATTACTGGGAAAACGCCATATATGCGTTGTTAGACGAGCGAATAGTATGGGTAAAAATGGGTAAAAACTGCTTCGAGTGGTACCAATTTAGCATATTTTATTTATTTTTTTCAAAATGGCTGACCCGATCAAGATGGAATTATCTGGAAATGTGTACCAGAATGTAATTCAAATTCACGCAAAATTTCATCTTTTTGGAGAATGAAAATATTTCTTTTTTTTCTCCGCCATGTTATTCTAATGGGTATTTTTTAAATTTCTAAAATTCTTCAAAACGATTTTTTTTCAAAAGCTTTCAAATTCATACAGAATATGAAAACAACTATCATACTCATTTTCAATAATTACCATTGTACCATTGTTGGGAAACCAGGGTCCATATACCAACAGACAGCCGCGGTTTTAAAACCTTTGAAGTGATCCATGGCCTGTATATGTACATTGAGCTGACCAAATGTTCTTAATTCTACATTTTCATACTTCTAAGCTCATCTCACAACGCATATAAGGCGTTTTCCTAGTATACAAGTATGATATAATATAATACGATGACTATCAATTAAAATTTAAAAGTGATCAATACATCTGTTTATGTAGGAATTTCAATAAATTGAGAACAAACATCAAACCTTCATTTTATCATTATTGTAATCTACAAATAGCATGTAATTCCATGCGAGTGTTAATCATGGATCGACAGTATCCAGACCGATACTCTGAACGTTGTGGAGCAGAATAAGCTCAAACGGAAATGCAGAACCGTATCCACGATCGTCAAGTGACAAAACATCAACCGGATACACTGTCAAGGGTTGCTGTTACAGCAAGAGAGAGAGAGAGAGAGAGAGAGAGAGATAGAGGAAGAGAGAGAGAGAGAGACTGGTAGAGAGAGGAAGAGAGAGAGAGGAAAAGAGAGAGAGAGAGAGAGAGAGAGAGAGAGAGAGAGAGAGAGAGAGGGGGAGAGAGAGGAAGAGAGAGAGAGAGAGAGAGAGAGAGAGAGAGAGTGAGAGAGAGAGAGAGAGAGGGAGAGAGGAAGTGAGAGAGAGAGAGAGAGAGGGGGATAGAGAGAGAGTCCCAGGAAAATCGAAGTTTTTACTTAA
>OU015473.1:2023321-2088622 GCA_907164805.1 Brachyptera putata
GCCAAAGTTTCCTTCTCTAAAGCCTTTCACATAAATTTCAGTTGATAAATTTCAAAATTGCACAAAATTGAAAGAAATTTCAATGGTGTAAAGGCGCTTGCAACTTCTGATGCGAAATTTTCATTCTAGTAGCGAAACGGTTTGTAGATCCTACGGAGTCAACGGAAATGCACGTGACCAAAGGCTCCTCGCTCATTGGTAGCTGGTAAAAAATTGCAGTAGAAGTTGAACGTGGAATTCTTGCATGCAAGTGCAAGATTTCCTTGCTTGTCTGTAGGTAACATAGGAAACGTGGGTATTCTAATTTTCTGAAATTAATTTCAGGGTAAAGTTGATCGTCTAAAGTGGCTTCAACATGAATATCAAGAGAACAGGCTAGAACTTCAGATCATTTTTCAAGTGTGATAATTAACTTTGACCACAAGTCTGGGTCTGTCAGTCAAGGCAGTGTTTTAGAGACTGTGGTCAAGATGACGCGGGTTCGAGTCCCTTTCAAGGTATGGGTTTTGTAAACATGATCCATCTATCATTTCTTCATTCGTGTAATGATAGATTTATGTCTACTGCTTAACGATCCCACTAACAGCTAGCTTATACGGGGATACGAATGAGTGGGTGATGATAATGAAACGATGAAGTGATGATAAGTAGAAGGACGTTTACAAAAACCCGTGTCTTATGCGGGGCTCGAACCCACGCCCAACGGTGACTTTAGTTTGTACCGCTAGCGATAGTTGACTGAGCCACCTGGGCGGCTAGAACTGATAGAACCTTGATGTAGAAAATCAATCGACTGAAAAGAAAAGTGCATAATTTGTATTTTGAAAGAAACTCTGATGACTATTCACAATCATTTATACTTCGATTATTTGTAATAATCGTTGGCCCATTTATACTTGTGAGATGTGGAGAGAACATCTCTTGAAGAGCGGGGGTGTATATGTAGGCCTATATCTTCATTGGAGATTCATTGGAATGTTAAGTTCATTCAATCTTGGAATAGTGAACACTAATGATCGAGTAATGAGCTTCAAATATAATATTACCACAAATAAAAAATGGTGGAGGTGCCGAGTTTGTTGGTGAACAATTTTTTCATCGTTTATTTTCAATTCAATTTGTTCCACTTATCGTTTCTGAGTTGGTATATATATGATATGATGTACAGACAAGTTTCAGTACTTACAATCGACAACAATAAAAATTATGAATAGAAAATGATTAGTTAATAGTATGAAAAAAAACAGAAACATTTTTAAATATGTCTACATCCATATCTGTCCAGGAAAAAAAAAATGGAACGAAAGTTGACAAAAAGTGACAAGAATTTGAGAAACAATAATCGAATATCAAAATTTCGATATTGATAAAATAGAAAAAAAAACATCTAATAACCATTTATTCCTGCTCTCCAGGTTCCTGCCAATTCAGCGATAACACTCCCCCTATACTATGGCTGGAGCGCACTTGGGTGATTCCCGACACAGAGGCCCCGGGTTCGATCATCATCCGAGCCAACGCCAACGACAACGAGAAGGACCCGCTGGAGTTCGGCCTTGAACCGCACACGGGGCTTAACGGCGCTAGCCAGCAAGACGTTAAACCGCTACCGTTCCGTATCGACAATGTCACGGGAGTGGTCTACCTTAACGACACGCTTAAGCATATGGTGAGTACGGTTTGATTATACGAGGAAAACGCAGAATGTGCGTTAAATCTTATCCTTGGAGCTAATGCCGCTTTTACTGACTCGCGTTGTGAGCGACGCGTTAGAAGCGTCAGACGCGCTGGCCAATCAGCTAACGTGATTCGCGCGAAACGCGAAACGTGAGTGGTCAGGGCGACTGACGCTTGTAACGCGTCGCTCTAAACGCGAGTCAGTAAAAGCGGCATAATCCTCAAATTAACAGATTACACACCACTCGTAACATAATTAATTACTAGGAGAACGCCATATATGTGTTGTTAGACGAGCGAATAGTATGGGTAAAAATGGGTAAAAACTGCTTCGAGTGGTACCAATTTAGCACATTTTATGTTTTTTTCTTCAAAATGACTGACCAGATCAAGATGAAATTCTTTACAAATGTGTATCAAAATGTAATTCAAAATCACGCAAAATTTCATCTTTTTGGAAAATGAAAATATTTTTTTTTCCGCCATGTTATTCTAATGGGTATTTTTCAAATTTCTAAAATTCTTCAAAACGATTTTTTCTCAAAAGCTTTCAAATTCATACAGAATATGAAAACAACTATCATACACATTTTCAATAATTACCATTGTACCATTGTTTGGAAACCAAGGTTTATATACCAACAGACAGCCGCGGTTCTTAAACCTTTGAAGTGATCCATGGCCTGTATATGTACATTGAGCTGACCAAATGTTCCTAATTCTACATTTCCATACTTCTAAGCTCATCTCACAACGCATATAAGCCGTTTTCCAAGTATACAAGTATGATATAATATAATACGATGACTATCAATTAAAATTCAATCTGATCAATACATCTGTTTATGAAGGAATTTCAATAAATTGAGAACAAACATTAAACCTTCAATCTATAATTATCGTAATCTACAAATAACACGTAATTCCACGCGAGTGTTAATCATGGATCGACAGTATTCGGAACGATACTCTGAATGTTGTGGAGCAGAATATCTTCAAACGGAAATGCAGAACCGTATCAACGATCGTCAAGTGACAAACCATCAACCGGGTACACTGTCAAGGGTTGCTGTTACAGCAAGAGAGAGAGAGAGAGAGAGAGAGAGAGAGAGAGAGAGAGAGGGAGAGAGAGAGGAGGGAGGGAGGAGGGAGGAGAAAAGAGAGGAAGGAGATAGAGAGAGAAGAGAGAGAGAGAAGAGAGGGAGGGGAGACAGGGGAGAGGGGGAGGAGAGAGAGAGAGAGAGAGAGGGGGAGAGAAAGGAGGGGGAGACAAAAAGAGAGGAGGGGAGAGAAAAGAGGGAGAGGGGATGAAGAGGAAGACTAGAGAGAGAGAGAGATAGATAGATAGTGAGAGAGAGAGAGAGAGAGAGGAAGAGAGAGAGAGAGAGAGAGAGAGAGTGAGAGAGAGAGAGGGAGGGAGGAAGTGAGAGAGAGAGAGAGAGAGGGGGATAGAGAGAGAGATCCCCAGGGAACAATCACGAATGCATTTCAACTTTTGTGAATCAATTAAACTTGAAAAGGAATTGAAATCAATCGTATTTTCTCTATTGGCTTTGTGACGGTCTTTTACCATCCTCATCTGGCATTATATGAACGTGTTAATTGCGTGGTTTAATTTTCAATCGAACCTCCTACATTCTCTTTCAATATTCATGAATATCATATTTTGTCAATCAATTCCCAGTCATTAAATTCATACAGATATTGCCGTTGGCGAACATTGTTTTGATTGTCTCATTATCGATCGATTGATTATTGTTTGCTTAACGACCCCACCAACAGCTAGGTTATACGGGGGTACGAACAAACTGGTGATTATGGAACTATAAAGTGATGATAAATGAACTGACGTTCACGCCCAATGGTTACTTCAGTTTCTGAAGCGGTGCCTGAACTGACTGAGCCACCGAGGGCGGCTGTCTCATTATCATTTCGAATTTTTATATTCCAATCAATTATGATATCAAGTCCATTATTGTCAATTTTTTTGGATGCTGTATTCGTGGTCAAATTTGTAGTTTTTTGAAATAATTCTAACACTAAGAATTAAGTAGAATTTAAAATTCTAAATGAACCCACATTCTTGTAATATGAGAGTTAATTTCACTCTACCTCAGCAATAAATATTCATGAATACTACATAAATGAAGGTCAGGTACTTAAATATAACTTCCAATTAAATTAACTAGCTACTATAATGAACCTCCAGTTGAGGGTTGTAGTCATTTAAGTAGATAGCACAGCTAACGACTCACCCTAAGCTATGCGTTGAGAATTTAGTCATTACTTAAGTATAATAGCCACTTAAATTGTGTTTAAATGATAACATTTACTGAACGACCATGTAGTATTCATAAGTGGAAACATATTATGTACTTGTGTTCATGAGAGTGGATAGTTGCCTAGCAACGAATTGTTTGAAGTATTTTCTGTTATCCTGGACCCTTCACGACGACTAGCTGCCACTTATGAGTACATGGGAGTCGATTTAACGGAATATCAGGGTTTTGGTGGTATTTTAGATGCTATTCCTGGAAATATATTTCGAAAATCAGGAAGGATGAATCAACAATAATTGTTATTCGTCAGAATTCAATGAGAATCACATTTCAATTTTAACATTTTCTGGTTACAGGGTACCGTACATTCCCACGATCAAACTTATTTCCAATCCCAACCATCGCTTCCATCTGTCTAAAAATGTTCATTCTAGCTTCAACAATTGTTATTTGTCAGAATTTCATGAAAATCTTATTTCAATTTTAATTCAATTTTAACATTTTCTGGTTACAGGGTACCACGCATACCCACGATCAACATTATTTTTAATTACAACAATCGCTTTCGTCGATATGAAAATTTCATCCGTGCATTATAATCGATGAATTAACAATTGTTATTTGTCTGAATTTCCTGAAAATCACATTTAAATTTTTCAATTTTCTGATCACAGGGTACAATACAATGTTAACGTTCAAACTTATGTTTAATTACAACCATCGCTTCCATCTGTCTGAAAATATTCATTATAGCATTAAAATGGATAAATTAACAATCCTTATTCTTCAGAATTTTCTGGAAATATTATTTCAATTTTCTCATTTTCTGGTCAGAGTAGGCCCACGTTCAAACTTATTTTCAATTACAAACGTCGCTTCAATCGGTCCAAAAATGATCATCATAGAATTATAATGGATGAAATAACAATTATTATCTGTCAGAATTTCATGAAAGTCTTATTTCAATTTTCCCATTTTCTGGTCACAGTTATCCAGTCCCATTTAAAAACCGCGACTTGTAGATAATTCTCACGTCCTCTTCAACCTTATACGTATAATCAATGTTTCTATATAATTCCACCCCAACTAGATATGGAGTTGTGAGTCAATAATATAAGGGATGAAAAAAACCTTCACTACTGCAATTTTTAATCAGAATATTTTGATTACATCTTAATTGGAGCCAACATTCGAACAAGATTGGGATGGAGAAGCTCATTACGACCAAAAAAGTTAGAAAATAATATTCCAATTTTCTAAAAAAACTTCTTCTGTGTACGCCTATACAATGATGTAATTCGCATGACGTCACAAAATACCAATTATTTTATTCCAAATTAACTCTAATCAGAGTTCATATTTCACGTTTTAACGAATTCAGGTCGAATTATATTATTTACATTCACATTTTGATAATATTATACGAATGAAATATGAAAATATATATTCATGTTATCATTTAAAAGTCAAATTTGTGGACATAATTGCTTTCTAAATGCTATGTAAACGCGCTGACAAAATAAACAATTCTATTCCAGTCATTAAAGCTGGAATAATTACAGAGGAAATATTGTTCATTATGGTATTTTGAACTTGTTCACTTTTTGTTCCGAGACGTATTAACTTTTCATCTGCTGTTAATGGAGAGAAGTGAATATTGCCCAAGATACTTCGAAGTGGAAGATATCAACGTTCTTGATGTATCCCTCACTCTTAATGTTGGTAATATGCATCATCTTAGAACTGATAATTCATCGAGTCACCTATACCAAGCCCCCTTAAGAGTCCATGGGAGTCGATTTAGCGGAATATCAGTATTTTGGTAATAACTTCTAAACCGTATGAGATATTGAAATTATGGAAATGAAGAAACAAAGATATTTGCAATAGGTACCTTAAAGATGGTGCAAGTAAGAACTATAATTCTCATATCAAACAATTTTCACGCGTATACGCCTGACAATCAGGCGATTTGAGATGAATAGTAATTCATAATACCATCCAGAAGGTATTGAAAATATGTATGTTTCCTCATTTTCAGAATTTCGATATCTCACACCGTTCAAAAGTTATCACAAAAATACTGATAATCCTCTAAATCGACTGCCATGGACTCTAATCACGAAATTAAGCGGAGTCAACAGTAATTTAATATGACATATGTTATGCAATTCAAATTCTGTTCTAATTATTGCTACACCATTACAATTACCCTGTCTGCTATAACGTAGCGACACGTGACTCTGATATGACGTCATAGCAGCTCTGACGTCAGCAGTGCGCATTGTGTGGCTGGAATTAGCATTGCTACATGCAGGTGTGACGTCATAGCTTGTGACAGATGAGGTTCACTTCGCTGGAGAGAGAGAGAGAGAGAGAGAGAGAGAGAGAGAGAGAGAGAGAGGGAGAGAGAGAAAGAGAGAGAGAGAGAGAGAAAGAGAGAGAGAGAGAGAGATAGAGTGAGAGTGAGTCTGCTAGAGGAGATGAAATTGTGTGATGATTATTGTTTGCTTAATGACCCCACCAACAGCTAGGTTATACGGGGGTACGAATGAGCGGAGGATAATGAAACGATGAAGTGATGATAAGTGAAAGAACATTTACAAAAACCCATGCCTTATGTGGAACTCGAACCCACGCCCAACAGTAACATCAGTATCTGACGCGGTGCCTCAGCTGACTGAGCTACCGAGGGCGGCTTTACTTTTATTATTCACTTTTGGTCTCTTACAAATGTATGCGTCTCATATTCCGACTTTATCCCCAGGGCGGCCAACGGTTCCTCCTTTACGTGACGGTCAGCGACGGCAAGCTGACCGCCAAGAACGAGGTCCTCGTCAACATCGTCAACACTTCCGCCAACGCCAGCACCGGCAGACCGCCAAAACCGCCAAGTTTCCTGCCGTTGCCTCACTTCCCCAACGGCCAGGGGGCGGGGCGCAGGCCGATCCCGCCGGGCTTCATCATGCCGCCAACACTGCCCGGGTTCGTCAGGAAACCCAAGCCCACCACGCACAGGGTGGAGGTGCCGGTACCTACAGGTGGGGATCTGTTGCTTGTTCAGTGATTTTATTATTGATTTATTTATTGATTTCTTTCTAAATTTCTTCATGTATTTTTTCGTCTTTTGAATCTGTATTAATTAATTGATTTATTCAATAATTCATTTGTTCAATTTTTCCATTCATTTATTCACTAATTCATTCATTCATCATACATTCAATCATCCATTGATTAATTTTCCAAAAAAATTTCCGAAATTTTAATACAAATTTTGATAAAGAGGACTTGACAAATCAAAAATGTCTATCTGTTCGATTATTTCGGCCTGTGCTGACATCAACAGGTGGGAATCAATAGGGGGTTGAAAATTATGTCTTCGTCCGATTTTCTTAGAAGTATTTCTTAGATCTTTTCACATAGAATCCATATATTTTTCCAATTCTCGATACAATTATTGATGAAATTAACTCGACAATTAGAAGATTCTCTCCGTTTCCTATTATTTTGGTGGAGGTGCCGAGTCACTTATACATATCCATGGAGGTGCCGTGTTTTAGGTATTCCCGGATTTTCGGTTTGTGAGTGTTCGGATCTAGGATCAACGTACATTCGATGACATTTTATGAAAAAAGGAATCATTAAACTTCCAACATCGAAAAACATTGACAAATCCCAAATTGAATATTTTCGTGATTTAAAACAATCAAACAATAAAATTGGAAAATATCATACTAACATGTGTTGCTCATTCATAAGCATTAGATATAAAATTTGTATTTTCAAGCATATACGCCTGACAATCAGGCGATTTCAAATAAATGGTTATTATTTACATTGTCAGAATGATATTACCAATATCTGTTTTTCCTTGTTTTTATAATTTCAATATCTCATACCGTTCAAAAGTTATCACCAAAAACCTGATATTCCGCTAAATCGACTCCAAATGGAATCTTAAATCAAATGTCAAATCAAAAAAATGAATAAATAACTTTGAAAATATCTAAGCTGAATAGCTGAATATAAGCTGAAAGCAGAAGTAACATGTGAAAGCCGCGATGAAAACTTGACAACACTGTGAAGCATGAAGTAGGTTTCATATCACGGCCAATTAGATACGTCACAAAGTTGCCAAAGTTCCACAAGATAAACCAATTAAGACAAGAGATAACTTCGCACCGCGAAAACCACATCAGTCGATAAACAAACAAAACAAACGAACAAACAAATGTTTGTTGCTCTCTCGGGTGTTGTTGCGTGGTTCTAGTATTTAGCTTCTGAACATTTCTATGGAGTTTGAATTCCAGAACAGATCCTTGTCATTACTTGAGATTAATTGTTTTTAAGGGGGACCCACTCACTACGTAACATTCCCAGTGTCAACATTAACGATCGTAGTGACTTTTCGTTCGATTATTAGACGAGCTTCAGCGAGGATTCAATTCGACATACCGAAAAAAATGGTGTTCGTTTTTTTTTCATGTTGTTTTGTCGGTTCTCCACAGGTCAAACGGTTTCTGCTATTGACTTCAAATATTTTTTCAATATGGTTCCTCATCTAACTTGGATCTGTATAGTTTTGTGGCATTATCGGGGGTTAACTTTTTTTTTTATGAATTTTAGACTTTTCAAAAATACCCATTAGAATAACACAGCGGAAAACAAGAAAATATTTGTATTTTCCAAAAAAATGAAATTCTGCGTGAGGTTAAATTACATTTTGATACACATTTCTGGAAATTTTCAGTTTGATCGGGTCAGTCATTTTGAAAAAAAAGCATAGAATGTGCTAAATTGGTACCACTCGAAGCAGTTTTACTATCCGCTCGTCTAACAACGCATATATGGCGTTTTCCTAGTATTGTAGTGAATCTGATTCAAACCATTCGGGTAAATATCTTTCAATATCTTTTTTATTAATATCAAAAACTTCACTCTTAGCCATTGTTTTTCTACGAAGGCAAAATATGAAAGTTTAGGTTCGTTTGGATGGGTCACCACAAGGGCGATCTTACCACTTCAGAGTCCGTGGGAGTCGATTTAGCAGAACATTAGTGTTTTGATGATAACTTTCGAACGGTATGAGGTATCGGAATTTCTAAAAAAGATGAAACACAGATATTTCCAATACCTTGAAGGTGGTGTAAGTAATAACTATAATAATTTCAAATTGCCTGATTGTCAGGCGTATACGCTTGCAAATACACATTTTTCAAGAGTATACGTCTGACAATCAAGTGTTGCGAGATATATATTTGATACTTATGACGTATTGAAGGTATTGAGAATATCTGTGTTTCGTCGTTTCCAGAATTTCGATATCTCATACCGTTCAAAAGTTATCGCTGAAAAACTAATATTCTGCTACATCGACTCCCATGGACTCTGAAGAAAAAAAGATTTTCCAGGGGATATTTATGTTTATTTTGTTGGTAGATTTGTTCAAATGTCGAAACATGAAAGTATGTCAACCAATATTATTCTTTTCACTCCTATATATTTTTCCAATTCTCATCAAATTACACTTTGCGAGATTATCAAAAATAGACTCACAGCTCCCATTTTAGGATATCTAATATTACTCGCGGAAGCATCACAAATTGAATTTGATATTTTACAATTCTTTCCTATAATTAATTCCGAAGATAGATCTGATATTTCAACCGGATGGTGGAGGTAACTTGATATTGATAATGTCGATAAGAAAGTTATCTGCCTCCTATAAAATGGCGTAGACTGTATCTCATCATCGAGAAGGCTGTGATCTGATTGAATATGGATTTTGATTGAAATTGATTGAATAATGAAATTCAATCAGTGCCATTTCATCTAACAGAGAGAAAATGGAAAGTTTATAACTGATTGAATTAACTAGAATTGATATTTAGATGAAGAGTGCATGCGAGTTCATAGGGAAATATCAGTTATTTGACGATAACCTGTGAGCAGTATGAGATTTTAGCATGTAGGATTATTATTCGATATGGTTTTAGTTATCAGACGAGCTTTGGCGAGGATTCAATTTAACATACTGAAAAAAAATTGTGTTATTTTTTTTCATATGTTTTTTTGTAGGTTCTCCAGAGGTCAAACGGTTACAGCTATCAACTTCAACCTTTTTTTCAATATGATTCCTCATCTAACTTAGATCTGTATAGTTTTGTGGCCTTATCGGGATGTAACTTTTATTTTTATGTATTTTAGAAATTTCAAAAATACCCATCAGAATAACACATTCTAAAATTCATGAAAAAAAGTTACCACCCGATGATGCCACAAAACTATACAGATCTAAGTTAGATGAGGAACCATATTGAAAAGAAGTTCGAAGATGATAGATGGAGCCGTTAGGCCTGTGGAGAACCGACAATAAAAAAAAACATGAAAACGAACACCAATTTTTTTCAGTATGTCAAATTGAAACCTCGCTAAAGCTCGTCTAATTATATGATTTCATGACGTTGATAAGAAAACTTATCCATATGAAGGGGAAAAATATATTTCTGTTCGAGATGAACGAAATAATGAAATGATGGAAAGTATAAAAACTGATATTCCGCTAAATCGACTCCCATGGACTCTTAAGCAAAGTTCATTTCGAGAGCATATTCACATTTCTATCACAGTCTCAAATCTCCCAAGGTGAGTTAAATCCCGGATATGATTAAAATAGGGATATGTACCAATTCCTGTTTGTTCGACTAATGACCCCACCGACAGCAAGATTGATTGGAGTACGAATGATCAGGTGTAAATGAAGTTTTGAAGTTAAAATCATTGAAACAAATTTGATTAAAAAAGTGCGTTTCGCGAGACTAACTCACAATCGACAGTGATTTCAGTTAGTAAAGCGATGCCTCAGTTAACTGAGCTACTGAGGACAGCTACCATTCATCCATATGTTTTCCGTTATTTTCATTACAACTTGAAATTTGCCAATGTAACCAATATTAATTAAGAAACAAACAAAAATAAATCACCGAATATCAAGGGGTATCAAAGAGTAATTATTAATTCTCTAGATGAAGACTGATCGATTCAGAATGACACATCAAAATGATTACTATGCGGATATCGTAATCACATACCAAAACTAAATCACACGAATTTTAGTAGATAATATATACATTCCCTAAAGGCATGTCCCAGTTTTCACTTTCACTAAATCACCCCGTATGTGGGCCTATCATGTATCCAGCCTGCAGACGAATTAATCATCCCTCGTTGGCACGGTGTGTGTTTTTACCCCCCCCTTGTTTACCCCCTTGTTTACCCCCTTGTTTACCCCCAGAGGCGCTGATAACAGCTCACATAGATGCAGGAGGGAAACGATATACACTCTCATGGGGCTTGGAACGGTTGGGGGTAGTGAACATTGGTATGGGACTGACTGGAAGCTGGAATTGTTTTAGGAGTTTGTCTTTTTGAGAGGATAGTATAGACAGAACGGTTTTCACTTGGATATATGAAAACAATGAATATGGAATATATATATATATATATATATATATATATATATATATATATATATATATATATATATATATATATATATATATATATATATATACCGTTTATATATATATTTTTCATGAGTGAGTTTCACGTCCGAAAGATCCTACCTCACCCCTTACAATGACTGGGTGTCTATTTCTACATCTAACGTGGTTCGGAAGTGAATTGGAAATCTCAAGAGCTACAGTATATAAATATTAACAGCTTTCTTAAGAAATTTGTTATCATGAAAGGAAATGTTTGCTCCATCATTTTTATCAACGTTCATTATTAGAATATAGAACAGAGAATAAAAGAATGAAAAAGTAAGCTCGTCTATTTTTGCTTTCTATACCCACGTAGAAAATGTAAAAATAACATCTCAACATTTCATAGAAATTACAACAGCATTTTATAATAATGCTAAACTCTTTTAAATGAATTTGAATCAACTCACAATTCATATTATTATTGTATCATATTCTCATTAAATTATTTTTATCTTCACTTTGTTTCAGCAATGTCAATTAAAAATATCTTCTCACATCTCACTAGGATAATTTTATAATAATGCTAAACTCTTTTCAATGGATCTAATTCAACTTACAATTCATATCATCATTGTATCATATTCTCATTAAATTATTGGTTACTTCACTTTGTTTTTAGCAATAACAAATACTCTAAAAATCCTCTCACATCTCACTAGGATAATTGTATTCATTCAACTTTTCGTATTAATATATTTCCAAACTATACTTGGCAAGTATTATCACTATTGTTCTATCATATCCATTGAGAGGAGAATTTAATTGAAGTAGAATAATCTATCAAAACATGAATCTATAATACATAGACAATCCATGTTGAAGATCGCTGTACAAATATTGGTCCATTCATAAAAACACAAAAGATTCTGAAGCAAAAACTAATTCAATTTGAGTTCATTTATTCAATGAATTATTCAAAGAGCTTAATGGAGAATTATAGTCATGATAATAGATTGATAGCTTCTCTTACATATTAAAAATATAAATATAGACGAACTTTTCGAAAATTCAATACAGTATTTAAAGTTCGAAGTATATTTGAGATTACAGAAACATCCATAGAATGGAGATAGTAATTATTTTCGTCCCATCTGGGAATTCGAAGATGTTTCGAATATCTTTCTGCTCTTAGAGATGATTTGTTCGAATTCTCAGAATGGAGGCATATGATATTTTACTTGAGAAAAATGTATTCCTAAATTAAAATTGAAATATTCATCATCTTCGTATATACTGTAGCAAATTGCTATTGAAATCAAATTGAGAAGATATCCTCATGGATCTGATCTAGCCCTCTTCACAACGACCGCTCTATCATGACTTCGCCTTGCATCAAGTTATCACGAGAAATTGCTGGAATGAGTAAACCTCATGTCGAATGAATATGTTTGACATTGAAAACAAAAAGTCAGAAATAAGCTAGCTTTCCACAATAGCTATACATAGCAATACAACCAAAGACATGAGAGGATACAGAATTCATTCAATAATTAATTTCATTAATATTCTGAGGTATATTAGAATTGTATTATATATCATTTTGAATAATAAGCCTATAAGTGATAATAACGTCATTATGCGCCTGGATCAGATGTTATTTTACTCATTAATAGTTGCACGAATCCTTCCTCTTTGACATCTCAAAGTGCTTTACGTCACAAGTTCTATATCTTATCACAAACTCATTCATGAATCGTGAAATGAAAATCGCTCATCGTTTAAACATATATGTAGGGCCTATATATATATATATATATATATATATACATATATATATATGTATCTATATATATATATATATATATATATATATATATATATATATATATATATAAATAAATGAATAAATAAATATATATATATATATATATATATATATATATATATATATATATATATAAATATATAAATATCTATATCTATATCTATATCTATTTCTCTCTCTCTCTCTCTCTCTCTCTCTCTCTATATATATATATATATATATATATATATATATATATATATATATATATATATATATATATATATATATTTATATATTCATATACATACTCATATACATACTCATGTTCCATTTTTGACTTGCATTACTCGAAACTAAATCAAATATAACATTTTCCTGTTCCAGAAGAGTCAGATACACAAGCTGCCGTAACGCCAACGTCCTCCCCCACCACGAGCTCACCAGCTACGTCACCACCCGAGCCGAACACGCCCGAAGTCGAGCCGAAGTCGAACGTGACCCGAGGACCGCCGGACGGGGCCGTAGCCACAATGGCCGACCTAGCTATCACGATAGTACCGATAGCGGCCGTGTGCGCGCTGTTCGTTGTGGGCGGAGTCGTGGCCTGGATGTTCAGGAGGAGGCTGTGCAGCAAGAGGGGGAAGAAGACGAAAGATGATATGGTGAGATGGGTCAACAATGGTTATATAATACCTTACCGAGATACGTTACTCCTGCGGCCTACTAGCGACATGTGCTCGTTCCGATCTCGGCGGCCATATTGGATCCTTACAAATAGCTTCTAAGCAAGGCCTTCTATATTATAACTAATATATATCAACTATATACGTCCAATGCGGCGCAAACTTCCTGGTTTGCAAGCGGTGTGAAGTTAGTGCCGAGACACAAATATATACGCCTTCTTAACGTTGAGTAACGTGTCTCGGTTATTTGAATCTATGGGTTAACAATGAGGTTAATAATAGGGGTAACCATGGAGAAACCACGAAGAAACATCACGTGGCCTCATCAACGCATTCCGTAATGCTTTTGACTGGTCCACATGGCCTATCTGAACGGGATAAACCATGCCTGTATGGAGCATGATACATACAATCAGCTCTGATAATGAGGGTGATATTCTAATAGTAGTTCATGTTTCCAGCGCAAGGAGTCTTCAGGCGGCATAGTGTTGGAAGAGCCAATGGCGATGCAGCAATGGCGTGGTCCTCGAGCCCACAGCAACCGATACGAGGGGTGGGAGCACGACCACAACCAACAGGTAACTATCAGGGATAATAGGGGTTGTTGTTATCAAATCAATGAAGTGACTTTTTCAAATGTCCAACAATTGGTTCACTAGCTTCAGTCATAGATTGCAGAAAGAGTTCATTCGTATGGCGGAACGATTTCTTCGTGGTAATGTTCTTTCCCCTTTCCATTGTCTGCAATGGGCAATGTCTCTCAAATTTCGATTCAATTTCAATCTATATGAAACCAAATAATGTTTCTACAAATTCAAAATATGGCAGTCAAAAATCTTTAAAAATAACAATTGTCATAACATGACACCGATAATTCGTGAATCATCAGAAACGTGTCAGTTCGGTTGGAACACAATCAACAGGTCACCATCAGGGGCTGATATCAGAGGTTGATAATACCGGATCAATATTGTGACAAATTTGACTTGAAACGTCTGTAAGTTCAGTATTGCGAGGAGCGACTATGTAAAAGTTTTGTTACAAAATGAGTAGATGCGCGTATATCTATCGTTCATGGTATAGCAGTGTCTTGGGCTCACCGTTCGATGAGAAACTATCAAACGCTATCCAAACTTCAATATTACAAATTGATGAAAATTTACTGACATTTCCAATTAAAATATAAATCGAGATTGGAAGTCATCAGTCTTGACCACGTGTCAGGAAATGAGTAGTTGTAAGTATCGCTCGGGGCGCATCGAGTTATTTCCGATAACAACTTCTATAGGACTGAAGTCAACTGACTCAGGGGACAAAAATTCATTTCCGAAAGTATGATGTTGACCATATTCATTCCGAGATTATGTTATCTGATAATTCCATATATTCCACTTTTATACAAGTTTTCCATTCGATATCGATCATTGTGGATTACTGCTTCCTTCCCACTATCCATTTCATTATCCAAGAATCTCCATCTCATCATCCCATCATCTCATGAAGATCTAGTGATAATCGAATATCGAATGTTCCTATTCGACATCTGATCGAGGTCCTAGAATATCGAGTCAATAGAAAATATCACTCTAGAACGGCCACCCTAGTATCAAGTAAGATAGTGTATGTCAGCTCACCCTAGCAATTAATAATCAAAGGATGAACAAACTAATACTAGATAAGTACATCTATCTTTGGGGAACACAACTTCAGTGGAACAAAGTGATCCACTTTGTGTGACATTACTGAAAATTAATACTGCATTTTTCTATTGTCTTCTCTGTCTTCCTGGTTGACAAACTGGATTATTATTTGACATGTCTGACATGTCTGATGTCAGACAGTCAGACAGTCAGACAGTCAGACATGTCAGACATGTCAGACAGTATATATAGACATATATATATATATATAGACATATATAGACATATAGTCTGTATAGTATATATATATATATATATATATATAGTATATATATATAGTGTATAACTGTGTGATTGTTCCCTGTCCAGGCTGGCTCGACCCCGACCAAGCCGCACGGGGACCACTGGGAGTTCCCGCGTCACAGGCTCAAGGTGTTCAACATCCTCGGGGAAGGATGCTTCGGACAGGTCTGGCGCTGCGAGGCTCAGGACATCGACGGTAAGTCACTCCTGCTGGACATGCGGCTGACAAAGCTGACGCTCTCAGCATATATATATATATATATATATATATATATATATATATATATATATATATATATATATATATATATGAACATTTTCAAGTATTTAACGCGGGAGTTGGAAAAATACATGAATTTATAAATACATTCAATAAGATTTCACATATATATATATATATATATATATATATATATATATATATATATATACTTAATTGAATGTATTCATGAATCTATGTATTCTCCCAACTCCCGCGTTAAATACTTGAAAATGTTCATATATATATATATATATATATATATATATATATATATATATATATATATATATATATATATATAATATATATATATATATATATATATATATATATATATATATATATATATATATATATATATATATATATATATAAATATATTTGAGTACATATATGAGTTTCGTATATATGAAGCCGTGAGTACATGGCTTTCTGTTGAAACGTACAGCACGTCATGTTGATAGGACGGGTATTATTATCACTGAAAAATACCTCCTCGTCCGCTCCTCCAGGTCCGGGGTTCGATTCCCCGACGAGGAGGTATTTTTCAGTGATAATAATACCCGTCCTATCTATATCTATCTATCTATATATATATATATATATATATATATATATATACATACATATATGTACTAATATTTGAGTTTCATTGATAATTAAAGTCATTTCATGAAAGAATTTTCGATACATTATTCTATATCATGGATATTATCATAAAACTTATATAGAATAGCAATTCAATTCAATCGAGAGAACATAATACATCACCAAAGTCTTTCCATAGACGACTTTATATATCTATCCAAGTCAAATATTCACTCACATAATGTCGTTCAAATATGCGAGATAATAATGGTTTATATAACTATATACATATATAATTATTGCGATGAATTTGAATGATTTCAATCATGGATCCGTTTCCTCGAACTCCCTCGTTCTGTCCCAACTTTCCTTCTCTTTGTGGATGAAATTTCCAATCATCTCCAGAATAATGCTCCTTAGTTTCATCCTCCTCATTTCATCTCCTCCGTCTCTCAAACGTGTATAAATTGATTGATATCACGAATTGTAAAGAGACTATCATGGAATATTGAGAGAGGAACAGAAAGTACAAAGTTAAAGAAAGAAGGGAAATTTGAACAAAACGTTTTTGAATTCCGAATAATGTATAAGAACAGTGCCATATTGATATGGAAGCAATCAGTAGAAAGTTGATTGAAGAAACGAACTACAAATAAACTAATTTTGGATTTCGAATAATTCATTATTCATTATTTATTATTCACTCACAATTGCGCCAAAGTGCGGTGGCAAGGCCTTAAACTTAATCAACAAAACTCCTAACAAAACAGGAACAAGGTGGAGAAAACAAATAATAATTATCAAAAATACACCCAACCAACAAAAACGATCAAATTCCCTATAATAAAATTTCCCTCCGCACTACCACTTCTTCAATTTGTCTCAATATCAGTCCTCCTCCGCAATCTCCCCCAAACCATTCCAAACCAAACCATTATAATTTTCTGAGCTCTTCCACTAGTGTTTGTTTCTTCGTTCCATTCTTTTTTTTTCGTTCCATTCACTCTCTCAAATCTCAAATCAGTTACTATTCCGAACAAGTCGATTGTAGTTTTGGAATACTATCGGATATATCACGAGTGAGTCAACGTATTGGAACAATTGTAGATGTAACATTTGAGAATGTAACTGACCATCAATCTTGTTCCACTTTACCTTGTCGAAACAAGGGCCTCTACAGGTGTCAGTAACAAGTTGATTAGAAGCACATCAGTATATACGTTTAGCCGATAGTGAATAGTTTGGTGGTTCTGATCGACCGTCTATTCTATTCATTAGCTCTAAACCTCGGGTGTTTCGTCCTGGCAATTCTCGAGCAAGGAAGTCTCACTTAGCTCATGTCAGATATTTTCTTGACATTTACTCTGAAAGTGCACGTGAGTTTGTTGGATCTCATTATCAGTTTATATTTGTAAATCGTATGGAAAATCAACATTTATAATACCATAGAAATGAATATTTCTTCAAATTGTTCGAGGAGATTCATTGATGAGAACTTTCCAACTAACATCCTGTTATCTTCATGGATAAGTTCAAAAACAAGTCAACACACATGTGCTCTTGAGATACGTTATAAAGGCCCATTCACAATGCGACGCTAACTTAAACTTCTCACGTAATCGTTAACTTATGAAATGTTTGGCTTAGGGGAAGGGACTTGCCTATCCACAATGCATGTCGCTAACTTATTATCGTAAACCGTTAACTTGTAAGATACCAAGGTCCTAGCTTTCGCGGTACAAGTTAACGCTCAACTTAAGAAGCAACCAATCAGAAAGCCGAATCGATCGACCTTGAGAAGGGCGTGGGAACTGGATACACCGACAACAAAAAATAAATTGTTATTGGTTGAAATTCGAAATTGTGATTGGTTGTTTTTTCGCGTATACGGTTACTTGCTGGTCTATTGTGAATAGAGACTTCAAATATTACGATAGCTACTTGAGTTAACGACTACGTATACGTATAACTTTAAGTTAGGGTCGCATTGTGAATGGGCCTTGAATGTTTCCACCACAAGTTGGTTTTAGAAGAGATACCTTCTCTATCGACATTTCCCTATTGCCTAATGTCCCCGATAGAGGCGTCATCTGTCAATCTGCCAATAGCAGATGTCTATAGCCGCACATTCCACCACGTTTACTGATATAGCCTTCTAGTTACGGCATTCCCGTGTACTAGTACATTCCAGCGAACATGTTTCGGAAAACTGTCCTAAAGTGGGGGGAAGCATCCTTGGTACGCATACAAGACATTCATCAAACCAATTTTCTCTATAATGGCTTCGTGGGGATGCATTTACAGTGCTTTTAAAAATGGACAGGTTCATATGCAATAATTTGTCCATATTCACAAATCGGTGTGATTGAATAAAAAGTATATCAACTCCGAGATAATTTCATGCTCTTTAATTAATATGGCATTCTATTTTATGAATTCAATCAGTTATGAGATAATACGTCAATGAATACCAAGAATGTGATGAAATTCACTGACGTATTACCTCAATATTGGATGAATTCACAAAAATAGAATGTAATATTTGGACGAGCTTCAGCGAGGATTCAATTGTACATACTGAAAAAAATTGGTGTTCGTTTTCATTTTTTTTTCTATGTTTTTTTGTCGGATCTCCACACGTCAAACGGCTACAGCTATCAACTTCAAACTTATTTTCAATATGGTGCCTCATCTAACTTAGATTTGTGTAGTTTTGTGGCAATATCGGGCGGTAACTTTTTTTGAATGAATTTCAAAAATTTCAAAAATACCCATCAGAATAACATAGCGGGAAAAAAAGAAAATATTTTTATTTTCCAAAAGAATTAAATTTTGTGTGAAGCTAAATTACATTTTGATACACGTTTCTAAAAATTTTCAGCTTGATCGGGTCAGCCATTTTGGAGAAAAAACATAAAATGTACTAAATTGGTACCACTCGAAACAGTTTTTACACATTTTCACCCATACTATTACTATCCGCTCGTCTAACAACGCATACATGGCGTTTTCCTAGTATACTATAAATGATAAAAACATCCGTGTGCCAATGCTGTAGAATAGGGGAAACAGTCGATTGGAACCTTCAACTCCCTTGAATAGAAGGCTTAAAGTCACCCAATTTCACGAGGCTTTTCACAGTCAGTAACTTTCCGTAACTTCTCGTCGTGGCTGTAGTGGCATGCCTTTTAACCACCGAGCCATCGGAACCTCGGTGTCGGTGAGGTCTGTCTGTCTGTCTGTCTAACCAGCTGTCCGTCTGTCCGCCGGGCTGTGAAACTTTTACCACAGACTGACGATAAATCTCTTAGCAGTCTACACGCAACGCTCGGGGTTGAATTCCCCCCCCCCCCGATACTGCACCAGTCATACCCCCCCCCTCCCCTCCCCGAACATGGTCACCCCGACCCGACCGGGTCAACTTGGCGTAGAAGAGAATCATTAGTCATTCATCAATTTTAAGTTTATAAAGTTTATTTCGATGTATTGTTGAGTTTGAAAGATCGTTGTCTCGCATTTTTTAAAATTTATATCTGGTGTAGAGACGGACTGTAATGACGACCAAGATCTATTGGCGTCGGTGAATGATATATGAGATTTATTTTATTAGGTGTTTGTGGATAGAGGGAAGGAGTCGGTTTATGACCTGTTGTAAAGAGATAGAGAGAAAGAGAAAGAGAGAGAGAGAGATAGAGAGAGAAAGAGAAAGAGAGAGAGAGAGAGAGGAAGGGAGAGAGGGAGATAAAGAGAAAGAGAAAGAGAGAGAGAGGGAAGGAGAGAGGGAGAGAGAGAAAGAGAGAGAAAGAGAGAGAGAGCATATAACTTCGGCGAGTCAAATCTATCATCAAAAAGTGTAGAATCAAAAATCTAAAATCTCATCATCATTTTATCCATCATTTACCGACGCCAATAGATCTTAGTCATATCAAAGTGTGTGGAAATCTTGTGACTATTATCATACCAACATCTGGAGATGATTGAGATAAAACACTAAAGAAGCGGGATGAAATATAAATGTGAGATCATATTTCCAACGCACGTGTCTGAATTGAATGGAAGGATCAGAACATGTCTGGAACAATTGTCGAAGATTTCTACTCTACTCCGGCAATCTGTTCAATATCCCCTATGAATCCAGCTTCTTCCTCCTCATCCAGAGTTGTCGATGGAACAACGATATTTCTATCCAGAACTTAAGGTGGTGCAAACACGTTACTTTTGAAAATAGAGGAATTCATGCTTTTTTCTATACTCACTCATATTTGGTTTAACGACGCACTGTTATGATAACTGAGATCTAATGGCGTTGGATGGATGATTAATGAGATGATGGGATGATGAGATGAAGGTTCTTGGGTAATGGGAAGGATAGTGGGTAGGAAGTGGTCATGGCCGACTTATTGTAGGAACCATCCCGGCATTAGCCTAGACTACAGAGGGAAACCATGAAAAACCTCTGTAAAGATGGTCGGCGGCGGGGATCGAACTGGGTTCGTAATTCCCCTCGTCTCCCGGATCACATGAAGCGAGCGCGTTAACCACTGCGCTGCATGTGCCGGTTTATATAGCCACCAACCATGAAGTGTCATTGAATGAAAAGTATATCCACTTTTAGACAATTTTCCGTGTTTCAATTAATTTACCATTCCATTTTTGTGATTTCAATCAGTTTAGATATAAAACGTCAATGAAAAACAATAATGTGATGGAATTCATTGACATATTATCTTAGAACTGATGGAGTTCACACAAATAGAATGTCATTAGACGAGCTTCAGCGAGGATTCAATTTGACTTACTGGAAAAAATTGGTGTTCGTTTTTATGTTTTCTTTTTATTTCTTTTGTCGGTTCTCAAACGGCTACAGATATCAACTTCAAACTTTTTTCAATATAATATGGTTCCTCATCTAACTTAGATCTGTATAGTTTGTGGCATTATCGGCTTGTAACTTTCATTTTTACGAATTTCAGAAATTTCAAAAATACCCATTAGAATAACACAGCGGAAAAAAAGAAAGTATTTTCATATTCCGATAAAATGAAATTTGCGTCAAGTTGAATTACATTTTGATACACATTTTCGGAAATTTTCAGCTTGATCGGGTTAGCTATTTTGAAGAAAAAACATAAAATGTGCTAAATTGGTACCACTCGAAACAGTTTTTACCCATACTATTACTATTCGCTCGTCTAACAACGCATATATGGCGTTTTCCTAGTATCAATTAAAGAGCATGAGATTAACTTGGAGTCGGTATTCTTTTTATCCAATAACACCGGTTCGTGAACATAGAAACAAATAGCGAAGACAAATTTCTCTGTTTTTACAACCACCCCGCTTGCACCACCTTAAATAACTATGTCAGGGAAAATTGGAAAAGTCCCAAAAACATCAACCTTCCCCAAATAGATTTATTTATCACCCTGTTCCATAAAACACAGCCTTCTACCTTACTTTGCCTGAACACTTTACGACCTATTGACGTCAAGGTGGCGGTGGTTAGGGATGGGGATGCAGTCTGTCATATCCCCAATAACATCGACCTTCATGGGGACCTTGACAACAAACTTCCATCAAACAACATAGACATCGAGGTGCCAAACCAACGGAGTGAAAAATCATCGCCACCTTTCGAAATGTTAACAAAAGTTTAGTGAGCGAAGTAGAGTTTTTGTCGTCGTAAAGTTGTCATCGGGTCATTGTAAAGTTGTGAAGGAGTTTTATGTTATTTAGAGCGAATAGTAGTTCTATGGGAATTGAATATTTTTGGATATATTTTTTGGATATAAAATAAATTAAAACTTCATCGACGAAGAAATGAACATCTCCATAATAACTGCAGAGCTGTATAAATGAGAACGAATACACTTTAAAATCAAATTTTTCGTGACAACTGCATTTTTTTTTGGTGTTGAAATGTCATTGGGGCGCGGTTATCTTACATCTTAGTGACGGTGATAACATATATTATGGGTAACTATGGTGATAAAAGTTCTAACTGACAGTTGAAGTTATTCCCACGTTAGTAATTTCGGCACTAAGTAAGATTAAAAAATTTCCAATTATACAAATTTGGTGAATCGGTTCGTGTAAAATATAATTCTAGGTCTCAATAAGAAATATTTCCACATTTTCATTGGTTTGAATGAATCATACCATCTCAATGGATCACTAATTGAAGTAAAAGTTCACACAATATTGGGTGAATCTACATTACCAACCGTATACAAGAACAACATCTCATAATAACTTCGAACGCAATTTTAATTCATATTTCTAATTATACATCACCATTAATCAAGTTACGTAAATTATTACCATTATTATATCACTCATTTCTATTTTATTCCAGAGTCGATATTCCAGATTTTGAGTCTGTGTTTTTTTTATCAATCATTTATTGGATATACAGTCAGTCAAAAAGCAGAATGATTTCACTCTATATCGATATGTTTGATAATCGATTTGTCTCAATTCGATTATTATCTCTATTCATCTCTTTTTACTGATTTCGATATCTCTCATCGTTCGATTGTTATCGATAAATATGTATAATTCAGCAATAGACCCCCAAGCGATCTTGAAGTGAAGCGAGGTTTCTAAAGTGTGAAGTTTCCAAACTTATTGTTAACTCAGTTATAAAACCTGGTAGTAAACTTTATAAAATGTGTGGCGGAATGAATTTTACTTCGGAACATTTTTTCAAGAAAATTCAATCTAGATTGGAAAATATGAGTACCAAAAGTTTTTTGAAAATCTTCATATATTTTCATTCCATGGAAATGAGTAAGGCGAGGATGAAGAGGTGGAAAGTAATGCAATATTCCGTTACATAAATGTCGAAAACAAAATATAGAAGAAATAATAGTCCATCATATTTAGTCTTTGGTCTTTCAGATATTGTGTTTGTAGTACGTTTTCAAAACATAATTCAGAACATAAAAAATTAAAAAAAAATATTTATTCATCATTCTCACAATTGCACCAAAGTGCGGTGGCAAGGCCTTAAATTTGATAACAAAACTCTAAACATAACAACATTTACAAAATAGGAACAAGGTGAAGAAAACAAATAATAATTAGACGAGCTTTAGCGAGGATTCAATTTGACAAACTGAAAAAAATTGGTGTTCGTTTTTTTATTTATCTTTTTTTTTTTTCATGTTTTTTTGTCGGTTCTCCTGTAGCCTGTAGCCGTTTGACCAGTGGAGAACCGACAAAAAACATGAAAATAAACTAACAAACAAACAAATGAAAAATAAATAAAAACGAACACCAATTTCTTTCAGTATGTCAAATTGAATCCTCGCTAAAGCTCGTCCAATTATTTCTACACGCTCTCATACGATGGTGATATTTATATGCACCCCACAATTATGAGAATTTGAATCAAATCTTTCTGAATTGGCTTGTACGTTCTCATACAAAATAATTTCTTGTCATTTTTCATGTCGTCTTATTTTAATAAATCAATGTAATACACCTCATTCATAATCAGGGTGAAGGTCTCAGGGATTTTTGGGGTGGGGCCAGTTATTAAAATGCCGAAATCCCACAGTTTAATGAGTCTGTATAATTTATAACCAACATAAAAATTCACGTATTTAACGACAGAAATTAATGATTCTCAAAAAACACGAAGAGATTAAAAATATAAAGTTCATGTTCCTTAAAAAATATCACAAGTATATCGAAATTAACTTTCATTTCCTATGGTAATTTGTTCGAAGTTATTAATTCAAATTAGTAAGCCTATATTCGCAGAAGATTAATGATTCAGAGTTTGGTGGAAAGTATTGTAAGTTATAGGTTCGCCAATATAATTATCTTTTCGGTGAAAAACTGTCTCGCCTTATCAGAAAATCATGAGAAATCTGAGGGAAAAAGATTTGAAAAAAAAGCTGGAACATAGTCTTGGTCCGTACCCTAGCACCCCCTTTCTTTATTCACAAATTGTTGGTGACGCCATACGTTTGTGCTGCGTTTGTGCTGGTTTGTGCCGTTGACATTTTCGTTTGTGCTGCCCTCCTTCTGCCCTGAAATCGTATTTAAAAAAGGGGTGGCTAGGGGTACGCCTAATTTCAAAGCTACACTGATATTATTATTGTTATTAACAAATGCTACCAAAATGACAGCTAATTTTAACTAAGTGGGATTCAACAGGAAACAACGGGACAAATTGAGTCTTGCAAGACCTTTCTCAAAAAATGTCGTTAGCCGAAAGTGGGTCTTAGCCAAAAGTTAAGGGGGTTGATCCCCCCTGCCCCTTCCCCGTTTCCGACGTCAGTAATACACTGTATAAAAAAAGTACCAACTTTACTTCCTCTCCGATATAAAAGGGGTAATGCCCCCTGCCTCCCTCCCCCCGGTTCCGACGCCAGTGATACACTGTATATATATATATATATATATATATATATATATATATATATATATATATATATAAACAATTCCCTTCTTCTCTGAAATAAAATCCCTCTCAGTTGAAATATATGACCCATGACAGTCCTACTCCATGTCTACATGGCGTGTAACTAATTGTGTATCTTACCTTACAGGTAAAGAAGGCACGTCAGTGGTGGCGGTGAAGACCCTGAAGGAGAACGCCACTGATCGGGAGAGGACAGATCTGGTCCAGGAGTTGGGTGTGATGAAGATGCTGGAGCCGCATCCCAATGTTGTTCGTCTTCTTGGATGCTGCACAGACAAAGGTACGAGATGAAACATCATTGTTGTTCTTAATGTTCTTGATAAATGGAATCATCATTGTCTATCTGTTTATATATGGGGCAGAAAAAAAAAATATATATATATATATTATATGAACATTGAAAACTTGACACAAAGTCATTGTTTCCCAACAAAGGCAGAGGATATGAGTTTGAGATTGTTCGAACGGAGCACCACAAGGGCGATCTCACCACTCAAAAAAATAGTAAGTCATGATATAGCTCATTCAACACATGATGAAAATCAAATCCATATCTAAAAAATGAATTAAGAAACAAGGAACAATGCAAACTGGATGGAATAGATTAAGAAATATTTGATGACTTCAAATTCTGAGTCTATGAATAAAAAGTTGAATTTCTGGAGATAATTTATCGGAATTCTTATCAAATCTTTCAAAGCTCATCAGCTTCCTATTTCAAGAAATTATCTGCATGAGAACATTCACAAATAATGACTGAAGTCATCGAAAATTGTGCCACTGAATCATTGTGAATTCACATTTAACCGTGAATTCAAAAACTGACTCACTTGTATTAGTTTCAACCCTCGCAGATTCCTCTATATCTCGACTTGATAACATTCCAACATTTTCATAGATTTAATTAATTCCAATCCTAATTTCAGTGAATATTATACAAGCAAAGTTGTGACCAACTTGTCAGAAGTAAAAACACGCTTCGTTAAAGTGATATCTGTCATATTCAAGTGAAACACGTTGGCAGGACTGCATACACAAACACAAGAATGTTGAAGTTGACGCTACATCAAACTGACAGAAACATATCTTCAAGTTTATTTTCGAAGTTGAAGAAAACTACTTGTACTAAAGGAATATTAAATACAGTTTGAGTGAAACATAAGCTCTGAATTTGTTTCAGTATACGTTGAACAAAACGGAATGAACTTAATTTTCAAGTTGAGGGAGTTATATTAGAAGTGGGTGACATTAATAGAGTCAATATAACAAATTTATCGTACAGATTATTCTAATGAATGTATTGCAGTGGAATTGCTTCAAATCATTCGAAGAATTTATCTTCTAGAATATTGATAATTTTTTTATTTATCAACATCGAAACTGGTAAGAGAATAATCCTAAATTAGGGCGATATATGGAAGTAGGATAGTTTCGACGGGGTCCCTCAAGGCTATCTAATCACCCTATTCTATTGTTTGTGAATTTTAATTTCCAATTTTAATATTTTCCTTTATTCAAACGTGAATCTTTCTATATGTGTTCTAGATAATTTGACTCTCATGTATTTTGAACCATAGTTTTTTTATTTTTCACTCCGTTGTTTTTCTTGGTATTTTACTTTGCTGACGTTCGAAGATGATTCCTACGTGTGGGATTCCCCTGACGAAAACCTGTGACCTCAGACTGAGGAACACATCGACTAAAATCCAGTTCAACCATCAGTAGTCGAAATCGTAGTTCAGAAGTACGGATCAATCTCAAAGAACTTGCAAGTTACAAATGTATAGAGAACCAACTTGCATTCGAAGCATTATTTATGAAGTTTCGAGTTCGAATCAAAGTTTTCAAATGTTACACTAGTTGTGTTCAAAAGAAAGAGAGAGAGAGAGAGAGAGAGAGAGAAAATGGAGGCAAGATGTATGTTTATATATATATATATATATATATATATATATATATATATATATATATATATATATATATATATATATATATATATATATATATATATATATATATATATATATATAGAGAGAGAGAGAGAGAGAGAGAGAGAGAGAGAGAGAGGGAGAGAGAGGGAGAGACAGAAAGAGAGAGAGAGAGAATATCAAGTTGAAAGGTGAAAACTGAATTGGAAACTTTCGTCGAACTAGGAACGGAATTTGGAGAACAAATATCGGTGGCATGTGAATAACTATTTCCGTTCAATGAACAAAGAGAGTCAAAAACGAACAAATAGTTCAAGTGAACTCAATTGAACTCTCCAACTCGTGAAATGTTCATTTCAATCATTTCCCAGAACCGATGAAATGTGAAATACGAATCAATATGGTATCGAGTTCCAATTCACAATAATAACGAAGTGAAAACTTCTCCATACGTTCTATTTGGATATAAAACACAGTTTTGTAAACAATTTATTGAGGAAACATTCGACAAAATATTGGAAACAATAATGTAATGAACAATAATTGAAATGCAATGTCGGAGATGTAATATTACAACTCCAGATATTCTCGTAATGTCTATTGTCGGTCCAAGTCCTGAAATGGAGCATATGCAACTCAAACATGTATATGACAATGTACACATGTTAGTGAAGTGTCCAACACTCTCACAGTTGATGCAGCACTTATTATACTTATCGCTAAAATGATATTTTCCTACGTAGCTCACGAGTGAAACGCGCTAACAAACATTTGCCAGTAAAGTGTCCTTAATTTCTACAGTTGACACATAATGTTTCACACCCTCTATTTGTCATGATGGAGTTCGTACTTCAAGGAAAACTAAATAGCTTCCCACTCATATCAGTAGTAAAACATAACCATAGTCACTAACTAGTGAAGTGTCCCAAATTTTCACAGTTGATACATTATGTTTCACACCCATTATTTGTCATGATGAAGTTCGTACTTCAAGGAAAACTTAATAGCTTCCCACGCATCTCAGAAGTGAAACATAACTATAGTCACTAAATAGTAAGTGTCCCAAATTTTCACAGTTGATACATTATGTTTCGAATTCATTATTTGTCATCAAGGTTCGTAACTCATGACCAACTACAGAGTTTCCTATAAAGTCTGAAAGCAGAAAGTCACTTGCTAGTGAAGTGTCCCCAATCATCACAATTGATACATTATGTTTCGAGTCTATTATTTGTTATCAAGAAGTTCGTACCTCACGACCAACTACATAGATTCCTATACAGACTAGAAGCAGCAAGTCACTTGCTGGTAAAGTGTCCCCAATTCTGACAATAGATACATAATGTTTCAGATGCATGATTTGTCATCATGAATTCCGTACCTCACGACCGATTACATAGTTTCCTATATAGTCCAGAAGAAAAAAGTCATCTGCTAGTGAAGTGTCCCCAATTTTCACAATTGATACATTATGTTTCAGATCCATTATTTGTCATCATGGAGTTCGTACCTCACGGCAAACTACAGAGTTTTCTACGCAGTTCGCGAGCAGAACGTCACTATGGCAACCTGCACGGTCCAAGTCTCACGCTCACTTCACGTGATCTGACGTCATTCGTGTACCAAGTAGCACGTGGCATGGACTTCCTATCTACGAAAGGAGTAAGTTGAGGAAAACTGGTGGACAATATGTGTCAGCAAATTTGTAGCATTAGCTTTTAGGGAGTTTTGTTATTCTCATTCATGATGGAGAGATTATCTCAGATCTATTCTGAGATGTTATTTTGATATGGACAGAAAACAAGGGCGGTCGTGTGATATTAAGTATGCCAGTTGAAGCTATGGCCATATTGATGAATATCAATGAGGGGAAATATATTCCCACCATAGAACAATTACATTCCGATTGAGTAGAAATGTTTCATATAATTTTGAAAATTCGTTTGAATTCACAGAAATTAAATTTAATGGAGAATTTCTGAACTCATCAATTCCAACATTAGTGTTGGACAGACAAGACGATGATAATTTTGTGATGTCAATAAATGATATTTTTATTTTGGTGGAAACAAGGGAAAAAATGGAAGTCATCGTGACTCTGTATTAGTGTGGGATGGCTCGGTGGTGTGTATATGAGCATTCAGAGATGGAAGATAGAGATAGAAATAAAGAGAGAGAGAGAGATGGAGAGAGAGAGAGAGATAGAGACCAAGAAAGGATACAGAGAAAATAGACATAGTATAATCTCATATTCATCCCATATTTTATCTCGAAAAACTTGAACATTCGAGCACTAAACCACGAAGACATTTTCATTTGTTATCCGAGTTTTCATATATGAACTTGTTTAAAGTTCACACAACCTCCAAGTGGACTGTAATATAATAAGGACGGATACTCATTATTTTCCCAAATGCTTATATGAATTCACTTTTTCTATAAAATATCCCACACATCTTCTATCTCTTTTGGATAGATTGTGTCGTGTAATTTTTTTCGAATCTGTCTCGAGTTACGCAGAGGATATTACACCAGTGTGGGAGTGGATCTAAGGGAGGGGGTGAGGGGGTGGAGGGGGAAAGATGGATTGTCGAATCAGAGATAATCCTAATTATCTACTTCGATTCCTTCAACCCCTCATTCTCAGTTCTGTATGCATAAGACGATACTGAATACACCCCGAAGTTATTTTTCTTGCTAACCTGATTAGAATTTTGATTGAATCTTTACTTTCTTATATCATATATCTTGATGAAATGTTCGTGTATATGTAACTTGATATGTTTGAGACTGGAAAAATGAAAAAAAAAATGAACGTGGGTCTACCATATAATAATCATTTGAAATTACTTTTCTATGACATATTTAAATTCAATCAATATAATTGTCAGGAGTGTGTCAACAAATCAACATATCACTATCATGATTGGAATACGTGATTCAGAATAGGAATTGATGAAAACTCACTCTTCAATACATAATCAAACATTTCTGCTACACTTTTGAAACAAATAAATAATATATATATATATATATATATATATATATATATATATATATATATATATATATATATATATATACATATATATATATATATATATATATATATATATATATATATATATATATATATATACATATATATATATATATATATATATATATATATATATATATATATATATATATACACATTATATATATATATATATATATATATTTACAAATCCGAATTTCATCCAACTATCCATCCTTTCAGACACTTCGACATGCTACATAGAATACTAGCTCCATGTAGCTACCTTGTTTACACTATAGGGGAGTTTGGTGGTTAGAGTGGTTGAGGGGGTAGGCGGGGGAGGGAGAGGGGGAGGGGAGGGGTAAAGTTTCCCCGCAAACAGCCATAAAACATGGCAATTACATGCTATCTGCATGGCGCACTGCAACGGGCTAAAACACAGCATATCGGTGATACGTCTTTCAGGGTGGTGTTGAAAAACAACAGTCAATAAGGTTCTGCAACTTTTATGAAGGGGTGGTATTTTAAAAAGTTAGTATCAGTTTGAATAATGGCCTGGACTAGATCCATAGATCCAGTCAGATGATGAAAAAGAGTAGTCAATATTTTGTTTCTTTAACTTCTTTCCCATTCAATATTGTTCTCTGTTCTCAATAATTATTCGATCTGACAATGAAAATAACCATTAAATATAAAATGTATATGAATGTATATATAATTAAAACATATATGAATAATGGTTCTTGAAATATTACAACTAGGTGGTATTTTCAACCCCGATTATCAAGTTAAGCTGATATATTTAAGGCATTTAATAGCTAATATTATTCCAGCAAAACGGGGCACAACCTTTGTAAGATTAGTGATATATGTATACGGAATATATATTCACATCTTGATTTTGAGAATATCAAGCCTACAGCTTCCTTCAT
This sequence comes from Brachyptera putata, assembly GCA_907164805.1. Lineage (NCBI taxonomy): Eukaryota > Metazoa > Arthropoda > Insecta > Plecoptera > Taeniopterygidae > Brachyptera > Brachyptera putata. The sequence goes on from OU015473.1 coordinate 2,054,364, forward strand.
TCAACCCAACAAGATCAACAAGTTACAAAATTGAAATCTAATTTCTCAAATGATAAAATCATTCATTTTTTGAGATACTATCAATCCAAATACTTTCAAAATTGATAGAAACATTCATTTTGTGACAAGTTATTCTCGAACAGAGAAATAATTCGAAATATATAGAATCCCTGGATCGGCCGAGAAATTGCTTGAAATTAACCCTGTTTTTACTATTAGCAAGTTGGTATAAACGATCTACTTCCCTCTCATGGGTATATATTATGAATATACATTCTCCATGGTGAAAACACAACCATTTTTCACTTTCTAATTAACTGTTTTTCAGAGTTTTAATTACAAAACCACCAACGAATAAGTTACAATAGAAAGGCCGGAGTACACATAATTATATCCCTTGAGAACATGACGGTTCCGATCGAACGTTTTCCTATACTACAACACTAGCACACGGATGTTTCAAGCCCTCATCTAAGAAGAGTATTTCATATTCACGAGAGATGAAGGTCCCGATCGACCGTCCCCCCTATCCCACACCACTAGCGCACGGTGGTTTACTCTTCCATCTAGTACATACCCACGCTTTCATTCTGTATACGTGTTGTTTGTACTTTCATATATATATATATATATATATATATATATATATATATATATATATATATATATATATATATATATATATATATATATATATATATATACTACATACATACATATATATTATATATATATATATATATATATATATATATATATATATATATATATATATATATATATATATATATACATAATTGAGTGACAATGATTCTGTATCAAGTTTCCATGTTGATAAAAAGAGCTATATTATCAACTGCAAGAGTTTTTACCCTCAAAATATATAACATCCACCGTCTGTCTCACTCAGTCTGAGGTTTAACGAGTGTTTTCACGATGGAAATCTATTCTCTCTCTCTGTCTAGACCCAATTAGTCCAGACACATGCAACTGACTCGATATTATTAACAACGCTATTTGATTGTTTTTTCATTACGTGGAATAAAAATCTCGCATCGGATTGAAGCCCAGGTTTTTCAGAAGTTTTTCGTTCTATACCTGTAGCCACCAGAGATGAAGGTTCTATCGATCGTACACCTAACGTATAATTGCTAGCACTGTTCTTTCGTTCCTTCAGCTATCGTGGTGAGAATATATATATATATATATATATATATATATATATATATATATATATATATATATATATATAAAACCAGGAGCATAGGAACAAATTTGAACAAAGTGGGTTCCAACAGGAAATAACGAGACAAATCGAGTCTTGCAAGACCTTTTTTTTGCCCCCCTTGCCCCATCCCCCCTTGGCCAAAAGCTTGGGATGGGTCAATGCCCCCCCTCCTTCTCCTCCGGTCCCGACGCCAGTGTATATCACTCAAACCAACGCTTTGACGTAAAGGCTGACCATCAAGGTGGATCAACACAAACAAACCTCAGAGTGGTTTTGACCGTTTTATATATATATATATATATATATATATATATATATATATATATATATATATATATATATATATATATATATATATATATATATATATATATATATATATAATATATATATATATATATATATATATATATATATATATATATATATATATATATATTTATATATATATATATATATATATATATATATATATATATATTATATATATATATATATATATATATATATATATATATATATATTATATATATATATATATATATATTTATATATATATATATATATATATATATATATATATATATATATATATATATATATATATATATATATATATATATATATATAAGCCTATATGAGTTCATTCTTCTGAGAAATGTACTATATATATATATATATATATATATATATATATATATATATATATATATATATATATTTATTTATATATATATAAAACTCATTCAACGCTTTGACGTGGTGACTGACCATCAAGGTAGATCAACACAAACAAACCTCGGAGTGGTTTCGGTCGTTGCCTCAGCTCACCTCATCCTAGTCGAACCTCTTTGTCCCCGTGTTTACCACACCATCGTCCCAGCTCTTAACTCAATGGAAACTGCCAGCCTAACTGGTCGTTAACTTTGACGTCGCGTCAGCAGTTTCCCTCGGTTAGTTTCCCCAACAGTTTCCGACTTGCTTGTAATGACTGTTTGATATTCTATTCGACTAATTACCGTGTGATAAGATGAGATTGAGGTTTCCGATGGGGTGTTTATTATATGGATTAGGATTAACGGTTAGGGGTTTTGATCTGTTGATATAGTTCAGTGGTTTCCAAAGTTTTTAGTCTAATGGTCACACTGATTCTACCACAAAGTCCCAAGGGCCAACAGTATTACAACGCCATCTTGTAGGAGCTTCATAGATTTCAATATTAACAATTATATATTTAAATGCATTATGTGAATCACCTATATTCGTCAATTTAGGTGAATTTTCTATCATTGAAAACAGTGAAAATGTTCAATTTCATATGTATTGCAGTTATTGTGTTTAAAAATTCATTACCTTTTTTTTCTAATAAATCGAAACTTGATACAAAATCATTGTTCCCCTATTAAGGCTGAGGATGAAAGTAGGAATCGTTTGGACGGGGTACCACAAGGGCGATCTTACCACCCTATTTTATTATTATTTTCAAATAAAATGCAATGAACTCTGACACCAGGTCCACGCTGTCTGTGACCACACTTCTTCGTCGCAGATAAAAGTCTTCAGTTGCCGAAAGTCCGGAACACATTATAAGTATAAACCGTTTTTGCGATATATCCGGACATTACCAACATTGGTATTAGGAAATCCAAACACACGAATGTTGATATCTTTCACCTATATTATCTATAAGCTTATTACCTATGTGAATCACCTATAGGGCCTATGTGTCAATTTTTGTGAATTTTCACATCTTTAAAAACAGTTAAAATGTACAATTTCATATGTATGGCAATTATTGTGTTCCTTAATTGGTTCTTAAATAGAAACATTTGATTATTATTATCAATGATTCACTTACATTGACATTTTACAATGTAATCAAAATAAACTATGGCTGGCAGTGTTGGTGGTGCTCGTGGGCCGTAGTTTGGGGACCCCTGTTCTATTCAACTAATTAATGTGAGATAATATTAAATAATGTTGAGGTTCCCGATCGGATGTTTATTATATTAATCAAGATTACCGATTGGGGGTTTCGATCCGTTTATATACTAGTCGATTGAAGTTTATGAGGTATAATCAGGAACGTGTTACGATAAGGGATAACATTTAAGGTAATTGTAAGTGTTAAGAGAATCACAATTTCCTCGCGTGTAAGCGGTTTATAAATGTGAACTAATTCGTAATTCAATGGAATATGCGCTTATTTGTCACTTATGATATCAAGTTGCTAACCGACGGTTTCACAAACTTGAGGCATTGAAATGTGAAACTAGAAACCGGCACATGCAGCGTAGTGGTTAACGCGCTCGCTTCATGTGATCCAGTAGGCGAGGGGAATTCCGAACCCAATTCGATCCCCGCCGCCGACCATCTTTACAGAGGTTTTCCATGGTTTCCCTTTGTAGTCCAGGCTAATGCCGGGATGGTTCCTACAATAAGTCGGCCATGACCGCTTCCTTCCCACTATCCTTCTCATTACCCAGGAACCTTCATCTCATCATCTCATCATCTCATTAATCATCCATCCGACGCCAGTAGACATTCGCTATCATAACAGTGCGTCGTTAAACCCAATAAAAATAAATAAAAATAAATAAATAAATGTTTCATCCGCTGGTGGAGTAGGAGTGAGACTATAGGATGCTGTTTACATAAGCGGGGTAGCTACGATATTCCAATTTAATGACAATATATAATAATATCATCTCTTCTTCCAGATCATTCACCGCGACCTGGCAGCACGCAACGTCCTCGTCGGCGAGGGTCACATCTGCAAAGTCGCCGACTTCGGTTTCGCCCGTGACGTCATCACCAGCCACGTGTACGAGCGCAAGTCGGAGGGTCGCCTCCCCATCCGGTGGATGGCTCCGGAATCTCTCTACGACAACATCTTCTCCGTCAAGTCCGACGTCTGGTCGTTCGGCGTCCTCATATGGGAGATCGTCACCCTCGGTTCGACGCCGTACCCCGGCTTGGCGGCGACTGACGTCATGAAGAAAGTTAGGGATGGTTTCCGGTTGGATAAGCCTGAACATTGTAGGAGGGAGTTGTATAATATCATGTATTATTGTTGGGATAAGGATCCGAAGGAGAGACCGACGTTTACGGAGTTGACGACGATGTTGGAACAGTTGTTGTTGTCGGAGACGGAATATATTGAATTGGAAAGATTTCCGGATCATTCGTATTATAATATGGTTAGTTTGAGTGGTGAAAAGTTATGAGGAAGTTGATTTTGAAAGTGCGTGTGAAAAATGTGATTAGATTGATATTGGAATGATGTTTTGAGAATCAATGGGAGTTGATTTATTGTGATATCAGTCTATTGATAATAACTTTTGAACGGTGTGAGATAAAGACATTCTAAAATCAATAAAAAAACGTGGGTACTTTCAATACTTTCAATATGGTTTGAAGTAATAACTATTTATCTGAAATCGCCTGATTGTCAGGCGTGTACGTTTTTTTTAACCGTATACGCCTGACAATAGTGTGATGTGAAATGAAATATCTGTGTTTCCTTTCCATCAGAATTTCTATATCTCATACCGTTCAAAAGTAACCACCAGAAAAGTGATATTCCGCTAAATCGACTTCTATGGACTATTATAATATGTGAAATGAACAATACAAAATGGTGAACATTTTGTATTATATGAAAGTCACGACAAATGTGGGATGCAGTTCATATTATTCGAATATTCTTTCGATAAAAATATGAATGAATGTATCCATGAGAGATGAAGGAGCAAATCGTAGATACTCTTACTGATGGCAACCACGTAAGATCCTTGTTGCTATAGCAACAAATTCTATTTGATGAAAATTGATTTAAGACAATATTCAAGACAATAGAAGGATATTACAAAGACTCTTCAATCGTTATGGAGAGAGTGAAATCTTAAACAAACAAAATTACATGAAGAATTGTGAAATATCTGGTAGAAAGATATAGCAAAAACAAAACTGATTTGTTATATTTGAACAAACAAAATTCTGATGTTTTAAATATTCACATTCACCGAATAATACTGTATTCTACCAAATGAGAACTTCTATACACTTTGTTGGTAATTTGATCTAACTGCCACTTCACTGGAGAGACGATTTCGGAAGATGTTGTCATATATATATCTTAAATCTCGACCTAGATGAACATAATATTTCGATAAAACTATAGTCATGATATTTTTATATATATATATATATATATATATATATATATATATATATATATATATATATATATATATATATATATATATATATATATATATATATATATATATAAAAAGTACTATAAACGGTTATATTTGGATTCGTTAAGTTGGTAGTGACCTCCTTCCAACTTGGATACAGGTCAACTCAATTTCAAGTGTAATGTGGAGCTTCAAAAGGCTTTGGATTTGGCATGATGTTTACACACAGCCAGCGCGATTCTGAAAGGATAAAAGAGTGTTTCCGAGGCCATGAAAGGAGGAAAGAGAGAAGACGCGAATGTAGGAAAGCAAATGGTTGCTTCAGTAGCTTTGAAGAAAGACATGAGAAGAATGGAAGTACAACATGGAACTGTAAGAGCGAATTTAATAGGTTTAAAATTGAATGTTTGTAGCAACAAAGAGATGTATTCACTCTGTTTACTTCCAATTAGGCGACCCTTTTCATTATGTGAGGATTGATATATACCCATATATATATATATATATATATATATATATATATATATATATATATATATATATATATATATATATATATATATATATATTCATCTTCAAATTTCCACAGTTATTATATGGATTAATTCTTCTGATGAATAAACTGTGTACTGATATACAAATATTCAAACTCAATCAATTGCATGGCATTGCTTCGATTTGATTGTTTTCGTGAAATGTCTTCATTACCATATCTGTGATCAAGGAAGTAACAAGCTTACAAAACGCGAGATATAAATAAATATACACATATAGTAACTGAATATTTTATAGTTGTTTCTACAATCCATTGGTTCGAATATTTGAATATCAATACAAAATTCATCTTCAGAAGAATTTATATATATATATATATATATATATATATATATATATATATATATATATATATATATATATATATATAAATATATATAAATAAATATACTCAAATTCCCAAATAAATGGATGAAATTTACTAGTGTACACGTGAGGAGAATATGATCTACCAACATCAAAACACAAATATTACCGATACATATTTGCTCAGTAATGTTGTTCTGAGAATACATGCTCATGATCTGAAATCATCTCCGCAGCATCCAATGTACCAAGTTATATTTCACAATTACTCGGTGATTATAAGCGACCTACTTGTTACATAATTGAAGCTCGAACAATTTGTTAACTTTCTAGAACTTTCTGTGAGCTCAACACAGTCCAGGAGACTAGTAATTAAAATACTCAACAAGGAAAAAAATTAAAATATTTAATATACGATAATATGTAAATATGTATTCTGTTCTAGTTACGATCGTTTTTTTGTTTGTTTCGTTATTTGTATATTCCTATGTAATTGCTTGAAATGTTGATATTTGATGTGTGCGTCGCAATTTATATGTATTTAATATTTTATTTGTGAGATTTGTAGTGAATGTAAATATTGTGAAACTGTTATACTCTAATATGATTGTGAGAATAAACAAATAAATACAAACAATATTGAATTATTCTTTCCTCGATGGTTTTTGATATTTCAATGAAGGCCTCAGTGTAGTTATTAATTGTGACTATATGATAGAGTTATCATAACTCATTCGATGAGCGTTAGCGAAGAGTTTCCATGCAACTCTTTCGGAGCTAGGTCTGTTTTTTGTTTGTTTGTTTGTTTGTGGGCACTGCACAGGTCGCAGGGTTTAACCGATCGACATGAAACTTTTTTTATACGCAAACTCATCCAACTTGGAACTGTATAGTTTTGGGGTAAAATCGGTCGGACCATTTTTGAGATACATCACTTCAAAGTTTCTAAACACCCCATAAGATTAGGCTGGGCGGAAAAGATTGAAAAGAAAATCTCTCCAACCTAATCCAAATTTTCCTCAAATGTGAACACAGAAATAATACACATTAATGAAAATTGACGCGTTATTCGGACCAGCCGTTTCGAAGAAAATAATTTGATACATGTTACTTATTTATAGAAAAGATAGAAATATTAGTGGAAAAATATTGCATTGTTAAATTCACGGCTTCCCAGATCCATTGGCATCGGATAAAGTTCATTTTATATGATCAAGGTGTGTAGGGTTTCGCTCATCTTACAACGCGTATTCCGCGTTTGCCTAGTTTCATTATAGTGAATATAAATATTCTGAAACTATCATTCTTCATTATAATCGTGAGAATGGAAAAAAATTGAACTAATTATAAATTTTTCATTTCCTTGATGATATTTGATACTCCAATGGAAGCTCCAAAGTAGTTATAGTTATTATAGTTATACTCTAGTTATTATGACTGAAGTTTGTATAATTACACTTAAATATTCTTGCGTTCATATAATAACATATATTCAGCTCCACTTCTCAGGTTCAGTTCTAATTACTTATGCACTTATATGCACAGCAGATAAGTGGAAAATAGAAGTGGAACGGAAGATTTCGAAAAGAAGAATAAACAAACCTATTGTAGAGAAACTATATTGAAGAACATCACATTCCTGAAACTAGATTTCATCGAATTATGACGATATTCATCTACCTAATTTTAGAGAAAATCATAAATCATCATCTCAATTTGTAGACCATATAATTGATTGATTTCGTTAATTTTCCTTAATATTTCGTTCATTTTGTTTCACCAACCAACTATCAGATGATAAAACCAAACCTCATGTACAATTCTCTGATAAATACAAGAAAAGGGAGAAACAGAGAAGGGAGCAAATTTCAAGGAGATGAAAAAGAAGAAGAAAATAAAAATTCGGGATTTTTTTTCTCCCCACTGTCAATGTTTGAGTTGTGTCTAGCCCGAAAATAACTACTCTCTTACAGCATTAATTTTGGATTACAGGAGCTATTTCACTTGAACTATTCTTCAAGGTGGTGAGATCGCCCTTGTGGTGCCCCGTCAGAATGATCTCATCTTTCATCCATAGCCTTAATTGGGGAACGATGATTGTGTATCGCGTTTTGATGTTATTTGAAAATAATAGGCCTGTATAACCTTATATAAGCTTATATATATATATATATATATATATATATATATATATATATATATACATATATATATATATATATATATATATATATATTATATATATATATATATATATATATATATATATATATATATATATATATATATATATATATATATATATAACACGATTATTTAATTACACTATTTATCAGATGTTGTATGAATAATCTTATTCATCCGAAGTTCTCGACTTTGATAAGTGTTCAGAGTGGAAGAAACGAAGCTGGATTATTGGATTAGCTCGGCGTATCATAGAATGAGTAATGAGCGTAAGGAGGTATGAATAGCTGAACAAATACGGAAGATTCTAATAAGAGCTCATGAAGTTTATTAATATTGGCACAACACTTGATCCGCGAGAGGAGCTATTAGAGGCTTATTATGCGTCTATAGGCAAGAAACGCTTTCAAATTAGATCGTTAGGAGAAGAAAATGAATATATATCTCATCTCTCTCTCTCTCTCTCTCTCTTTCTTTCTCTCTCTTTCTTTCACTCGCTTTCTATTCTTTCTCTTCATCAATCTCTTCCTATCTCTCTCACTCTCTCTCTCTTTATTTCTCTATTTCTCTCTTTCTCTCTTCCAACTGAACTGAAAAAAAAAAAACTGAAAAAAATTGGTGTTCGATTCGATTTTTTGTTGTCATTTTTTTTGTCGGTTCTCCACAGGTCAAACGGCTACAGCTATCAACTTCAAACTCTCTTCAATATGGTTCTTCATCTAACTTGCATCTGTATAGTTTTGTGGCACTATCGGGTGGTAACCGTTCTTTTATATGAATTCTAGAAATTTCAAAAATACCCATTGGAATAACACAGCAGAAAAGAAAAGAAAATATTTTCATTTTCCTCAAAAAATGAAATTGCGTGAAGTTGAATTACATTTTGATACACAGTTCTGGAAATTTTCAGCTTGATCGGGTCAGCCATTTTGAAGAAAAAACATAAAATGTGCTAAATTGGTACCACTCGAAGCAGTTTTTACCCATTTTTTACCCATACTATTACTATCCGCTCGTCTAACAACGCATATATGGCGTTTTCCTAGTTAATGAAAACAAAAGAATGTAATTAGTTTATGTACCCAGTGTACTCACTGCAATTAGCAAGTCGATCTTCTAGAAGACGTTGATTGATAATTAGAAACAAGAGTATCATCCAATCGAATTGTTTGATAATGAGATTGAGAGGCGAACTCGATCCTTGTTACCTGTAATTAATGACTGAAGAGAGACAACGTTGTTATTATTACCTGTTCACGACGAAGTTCGATGCTCAAAGTCAATGCTCAGTTCATCTTAATCGGGTATGTGGGTCAGTGATGATGTTACATACTAGCTGATCACAGTTGGAGATATTACAACTAGGAAAACGCCATATATGCGTTGTTAGACGAGCGGATAGTAATAGTATGGGTAATAATGGGTGAAAACTGCTTCGAGTGGTACCAATTTAGCACATTTTATGTTTTTTCTCCACAATGGCTGACTCGATCAAGATTAAATTTCTTGGAAATGTGTATCAAAATGTAATTCAACTTCATGCGAAATTTCATTTTTTCGGTAAATATATATTTTTTTCCGCTGTGTTATTCTAACGAGTATTTTTGAAATGTCTAAAATTCATATAAAAAAAAGTTACCCCCCGATAATGCCACAAAACTTAACATATCTAAGTTAGATGAGGAACCATATTGAAAAAAAGTTGGAAGTTGATAGCTGTAGCCGTTCGACCTGTGGAGAACCGAAAGAAAAAAAAAACATGCAAACGAACACCAATTTTTTTCAGTATATCGAATTGAATCCTCGCTAAAGCTCGTCCAATTGATCAATTGTGACAATTAAAAATCAATAATGTTGATTTTCCAACCATTGATCATGAGCATACTTGACGAAACACAAATGTAGACATATTTGAGGTGTCCTGGACCTCGCTTTTTTTAGGTGATCTTTTTTTTATATGGATATAATTTGTTTGAAAACATTCATAGTATTTCTGGTCCACGGATTATTCTCAGTGATATGCAGTGTCATTCCCATAGGCCTATGTCTGCTACGCCTGAATGTAACCACTTTTCAATGCCTCGTTATCTCAGAATAATAATTTTCAGTATAGATAATGTAGTATTCTTATCTCAGAATTGCTCGGATTAATCTGTTCAGAATTGTACAGAAGATTCACACATGTGTTATACTAACTTGGGGAGCGAGTGTTTCTGATTGGACAACACATAAGATTTTTAAAATTATATGAATCCAATAAAATGTCATAAATCCTGAAAATGTACCCCATTTTGAATGAAAATGTTGAAAAGTATTGAATAATTTTTTCAATCAAAATCTTTTCACCGAAAATGTAGACAAATGTCTAAGCCACATAGAGAAACAATCAGTATGGATTTTGAACGAACCATCTCTGAGAAAAAGACACATGAACATGACTGATTTAACACAGGGATAGCCGGGTTAACATGGGTGGTGGTGCCGGGTTTCGACTTGACAATCCCGTACGGGTCACAAAGCAAGGCGTTTTCTCGGATTTCTTCCTCATATCGGTTGACAAGTCTATCACTTTATCTTGTCGCGGGTGCTCTGCGGTAGCACGCTTATTTCTGGACCTAAATCTCCATTTCCAATGTCGATGTTCTAAAATATTTTGTGGTCATGAAATGATTGTCAAGTCGCTACCGGGCTCGGGCTATCGGTAGACATGTTTAAAACTCACTTAGAAAGTAACCTATTCTAGAGTGATATTTCCAATTCCAGTGTTGGGTAATGAACTTCTAAAATGAACGCGCTCGTATTTTCTGAACTTTTTAATGAACGCGTTACATTTACAGTCGACGATTTTGAACTTTCTACACGTATGATTTCTCGGTGTTCTTTAACGGAATAAAACGTTCATTTGAAAGTTCTTGATTTCAGATCACGCATAATCCTTTTCGACACGATCGCACTATCCTTACTTCCTCGTCCAAATTCCGAATGAGATCGACCATTTTACGTCCATCCCGAATGTGTAATATTCCCTGTTCGGGATTTCATCACGGGATTACTTGTCACCGGGCGAGCCAGCAGCTACGTGTTGAACCACGTTTTACATATAATTTTCAAGGTGAATTTTTGAAGTTACTCATGTTTTTTTCCAATGTGAACTTGAGTTTTAGCAGCAAAGCCACGAAAACGAACCTCGAACTTTTTAAAAGATCGATTTATTTTACACGAAATGAACGTTTCAAAAGTTCCTTTTGGAAGTGAACTTCCCCAACACTGTCCAATTCATATCCACCATTTAGTCTAGTTTCTATGACATCGGTATATCAAATGCCAGCTAGAAGAAGTACAGTACAGACTTCCACCTCAAGCACAGACCTTTTACTCGGAGCAAACGAAAAGGAACAAATTCCTCTCTCCACTGAAAAACAGCCTTCTAGATACACGGTTGAATCTCCATAAATAGAATCTAAATATGGTTCACTTCTCACAGCCTTCGAAACATGGTCGAGTAAATCATGTTAATCCGACATCACAAAGGCAGTGCTTTACTGATAAATTGGAACAAAGCTATTAACATTACGCTAGTAAAGGTCGACTTCTCTGTCTCTCTCGCGGAATAATGCGTTTCCGATGGTTACATCAAGCTGGAGAGGGGGAGAGAGTGAGACAAGGAGCGAGATAGAGAGAGGCGAGAGAGAGATAGTAGAGCGCGAGGAGGGCGGAGAGAGAGATAGTGAGATAGTTGAGATAAGAAGAGAAAGCTGAGATTAAGTGATAGATGGATGAGAGTGAAAGAGTGGAGAGAGAAATAGAGAGAGAGGGAGTGAGAGAGATAAAGAGGGGGAGAGAGAGAGAGAGAGAGAGAGAGAGAGAGAAAGAGAGAGAGAGAGAGAGAGAGAAGTACAGAGGGACAGGGAAGGTGAGATAGTGAGAGATAGAGAGGAGGGATGAAGGGGGAAGAGAGAGAGAAAGAAAGAGAGAAAGTGAGGGAGAGAGAGAGAGTTAGAGAGAGGGGAGATAGAGATGTGTGTAGAGAAGATAAGAACAAGCTCTTACGGCTCAAGAATGACAATCCAGGCTTTAACACGAAAGAGGTGGTGTTGAAGACGCTTTTCAGTCCAGTCGATTTTTAGTACAGTTAGAGTAGTACTAATGATATTCACATAATTACACGAGCTTTAGCGAGGATTCAATTTGACATACATAATTGGTGTTCGTTTTTATATTTTTCATGTTTTTTTGTCGGTTCTCCACAGGTCAAACGGCTACAGCTATCAACTTCAAACTTTTTTTCAATATGGTTCCTCATCTAACTTAGATCTGTATAGTTTTGAGAATATTGGAAATTTCAAAAATACCCATTAGCATAACACAGCGGAAAAAAAGAAAATATTTTTATTTTCTCCAGAAAATGAAATTTAGCGTGAAGTTGAATCACATTTTTATACACATCTCTGAGAAATTTCAGCTCGATCGGGTCAGCCATTTTGAAGAAAAAACATTAAATGTGCTAAATTGGTACCAATCGAAGCAGTTCTTAACCATCACTACCCATACTATTACTATCCGCTCGTCTAACAACGCATATATGGCGTTTTCCTGGTATAATACATACTGAATATTGCTATTTACACATATTTCAAAGAAATGTGTGTTTGGCCAAAGAAATCAACAGAATTCTAATATTTTGTTAGATCCACTGAGAAGTGAACCTAAAAGGTGAGTTATAAATCTTTTATGGCTACAGAAAAAAATCTCAAATATCCCACCAAGTGATTTATGCATTTCCGTCACCATTGTGCTTGGATATTCAAATGAGCTTAGAATCTGTTTTCATTGAAAACCACACATTTTCTGAATGAGTTTCATACGATGCGATTTCCTTGCTCGACACGGCTGTTCGTCGATATTGTTACATTGTTATGCCGGTTTATGAGAGAAACGGGCGATCGTTGCTATACCCAAAAGTTGAGATTTTGAGAGTATATAAATGGTCGACCTACACGTGAATTCATGAGAAAGATCTTATAACAACATCGATTTTTCGTTAGAATAGAGTCATATATATATATATATATATATATATATATATATATATATATATATACATATATATATATATATATATATATATATATATATATATATATATATATATATATTTATATATATATATATATATATATATATATATATATATATATATATATATATATATATATAATACATGGTAATATCTAATAGGAGAGGCCTCCTATCGGAACCTTCATTCATCGTATATCCAAGTTCAACAAGAGAGGTGAATCTTCGAACCACCTACGCGCTAGTGGTATGTAATAGAAAAGACCTCCGATCGGAACATTCATCTCACGTGAATACAGCTACACAGCACTTCCAATATCTGGATGGCTTTGTGCTCAAGTTTAGAGCTATTTAACATCACAAAAGCCTCTTTATTCCACTGATAGCCATGTCAATGGATACAGCAGTTATTTATGCCTTTTAGACGCCATTTTATACGCAAGTGGATACGCGGCGCGAAATCGGATTTGATTAAAGTGTTTATAAATAGTTGTGTTTGGGTTATCTGCATATGGAGTGAGACTTTCTGAATGTTACGACGGTCGGTGAAGAGAATTGGATCGGAACGTTGAATTGAATAAATGTATATATATATATATATATATATATATATATATATATATATATATATATATATATATATATGTGTGTGTGTGTGTGTGTGTATATACTTATATTTATGAAAAGACATGGAATGATAGAGAAAGGACTTCGCACTGTGAAATTCATATCGGATCTCTTTGATAATTCAGGCGACTGAAGTCGAAGGGAATTGAAGGGATGCACACACCTTTGATCATGATGGTTATTCAAAGATATCCTCATTTTATTTTCATTCCCGTTCATTATTCTCGAGGAGAATGTGAGCATTGGTAGGTGAGGAAGTAGCGGGCGGGGAGGGGAGGGGGAGGGCAACAAAGAAGATGGAACAATTCTTGGAGATGGCAGAAATAGAATCGTCGAATCCATGTTAGGAAGGTAGTAACCGAGGAGTTTACAACTCGCAAATTTGGTGTACACACACCTGATTTCAAGGGATTTCAGGGATTTCAAGGGATTTCAGGGATTTCAATGGGATTTATGGCAAGTGTACACCGGATTTCAGGAGTTGTTAACCCCTCGGTAGTAACTATACACAATAATAATAATAGAAAGTCTTCATTAATCGTGTAAAACAATGTTATCACAGTCATAAAGGGCGAGGGTCGGTCAGCGGACCGTTCTACCACCTAACCCTACTCATGAGAGAGTGGACAATTTCAGATTAAAATACAGTTATTAGCTGGTTAAATGTCGAAATACAGTTCGGATAACTTCTTATATCATGAAAAATGTTCTTCTTCAAAAAGTTGCAGACGTTTGATTTGAAATTAGCAGCTGAATTGTTGTCTTTGACATGTTGTGGCGAATGGTTATGGCAATAATTCCATCACCAATGTGATTATAAGTAGATTCCAAGAGAATTCACGTTGATCCAACATCACATAGCTGTGCTAACATCACCTAGCCATCATTCGGATCGTCATGGAAACTCTCATCGCTAACTGTAACGACCCCACCAACAGGTAGGTTATACGGGGGTACGAATGAGCGGATGTGAATTAAATTATGAATTGATAATAGGTGAAAGGACGTTTACAAAAACCCATGCCTTATGCAGGACTCGAACCCACGCCCAACGGTGACTTCAGTTACTACCGTTGGCGATAATTGACTTGGCCATCGGGGCGGCGATTCAAGGAGATGCTGAAGAGTCTATACCAAAATGAAATTACTAGATAGTGGATATGGTATTTGCGGTATTTTCCAATGAAAAGAGATTAGTGTCCAATTAAGGTTAAACTCCCAAACCCAAACGATAATATTTTATTCCGATATCCGCTCTTCAGACGCCCCTGATTCAAGGCTGGCAGTCATGTCCAGTGATATGATTTGTCTGGCTCTGCTTTTTGTAGTCAGTCCTGTTATTCCATCTCGCCTCCAGACCTCTTTGAAGCTTCCCGAAGCTTACTGAGACTAATTCAAGCTTGTCCTGGAAGTTGGCATGTCTGAGCAAACTCACAGTCGGTTGGTCAGTTTGTATGCCCTCTTTGACGGACACAGAAACGAAACAATAAGAAATAATAAACTAGAAAAGTCTCTGATTTGTATAGCTTTTCTCTATCATCTTTTCGATTCCAGTTTTTTTCGTAGAGATAATTGCATTACATAACAAATTCATTTCATTACAGAATTTCTTGAGAATTGCATGTCCACACACGCGAATACGTGCAGAGAAAATATAAATAATGATTACTAAATTCCATTGAACATGGTATTTCCGAAATATAAATAAAGAAACAAATATATATATATATATATATATATATATATATATATATATATATATATATATATATATATATATATATATATATATATATATATATATATATATATATATATATATATATATATATATATATATATATATACATATTATGTAGTTTGTTCTTTTGGTTTGCTTCAATCTATATGCTAGTTCGGATGGGTACGGTTGATTAACTTGGTCAGATTAAGTGTGATCGTAGCAACAACAACAACAACAACAACAACAACAACAACAACGGCAGCATGTTATGACGTACACCTATGGTCCAGTGAATAGAGGCTGCCAAAGATCACCCTCGATCTCCCACGTTGTTGACTGGTAACCCTTGACAACCCACGCTACATAGAGCGAGGTCCTAGTTGACTCTAACAAGTCTGCCTGAGTCATATGATCGTGCAGCCGACGTTTCGCGATGTATCAGTTCCGTGGCCGAGCGTCGCGGCGCTACGGTAGCTCGTCGGTTAAGCCCCTGCAGCTAGGCAGCCAGTCGTTCTACTACCTGTATTGCGGGCAGTCGCATTGCCAGGCGCTGAGAGATAAGCGGGTTAGATTACGTAAATTATACTGTCGTATAGTAAGTTGAAAGTGAGAGGGGATTGAAATGGTTTCATTCGATAGATAATATTTATATGATGATGATAATTATCAGTATCACATTCCTTTTTTTGGTCAGTATTAATATCAGCCTATATATTTTTCCATTCAGCAGGCAATAAAATCATTATTGTAGTATTTTTAATGGTGAATAATTTTTCGAATTTTTTCATCATCCTGAATATCGAAGACGATTTTATAGAATATCAGTGAATTTGATGATCTTCTCTTCAATTGTTGGAACAACACGCAGAAACAAACAAATCCCACCTTATTTTTTCTTTTTTATATATTTCAATTATATTCCGGGTTGGTAGAATTATTTCTCGTTGAATTATACGTTTTAATAGTTTTTTGGAACATAATGTTTTCTAAAACACAGAATTTCTCGAATTTTCGTAATAATCAGTTATCGTGTGATAATATTTTTTATAAAATTTCGATGAATTACTGCATTATTTTTGTACAATTGAAATTTTCCATTCTCTAGATATTCATTTCTCTTCATATTCTTGAACGAACGATTTTACTACACTGCTGTACATGTATGTAGTAAGTAATTGCTAATATTCAATCGGCAATATATATAATTTGAAAGTATATGAAAATCATGGAGAATTTTTGTTATCCATGTGATTTTCTTCAATCCAATTTCATCACTTATATCATGCTTACATTATTCATTCGAAACTATACTTTGTTATAAAATAATTTCATAATTTTCATATTTTTACAACAATATCAATCAAAGTGATTATATATCAACTCTATCAACAATAAATATTCGAACAGGTGTTTTTTCTCTCCAAAAACGATTAACAATTTTCTCCAAATCCGCGATAAACCATTCCGTTGACGCGTCGTTCAACCGTGAATCATTATTAAAATATACAATAAAAATCCGAGCGAACGAATAAATTCTCAATCTCTTCAAAAACCGTCAACATTCATGAATTATTACGAAGTAAAAATAATGAGAACAAAATCTGTTTGGAGAATAAATTACTCGAATTCAGAATTGCTCAATTTATTATTCAGTAATATAAACATTTGATAACGTGTAGACGGCGAATAAATCCAGATTAAAGACGTTTATGAGCATGCGAAGCGTTTATAAAGGTTTAAAAGGTTGGTTTTTCAATTTACCTTCCAATTATTTCAAATAGATTACATAATAGCTCGTGCAATGGAAAATATGAACGAATAAAGCGTGACTTTGGTTACTTTGTCGTATTTACTTATATTTCAACCTATATAAAGATTCGTGATTTTATTTAAATGTCAAATTTTCAAACAGGTGAATGTTAAATGCCTTTAATTCATTTGCAAGATATCTGCCCAATTATTGAGAACCGTACAGAATTACGTAGAATTTGCATTTAATTAGAGGTATAAATGATGCTATTATTGAAATACCGTTATAGAGTTACATGGAGTTACATAGAATTACTCAGAATCATGTAGAATTTGCATAAAATTACAGGAATCAATGATATTATTATTAAAAAATGCATCTTTACATTATTACCGATACGAATTCGAGGCTCGTAAGAAGTCCAGTTAGTCTCATACTGAGAGTTAGTTAAAATGGATAGCATAGTTAACTATGATACTGACGACACTAAACTGTCAGTTAGAGGTTTTTTCAAGTAGTAATTACAATAATGAGTTGAAGTAATTTTAAGATCAAATTACATTTCTCAATCCAATTCCAAATATAACATTACAGCAAAGTTTATCGTGGGCAATAGCATGTTGTATTTAATCGGTTCGTGCTTATCGGAATAACACGCACAATTCCATGGTTGATACATTCGATATTGAGACGAATAATGAATTAAAATCATTGATATTTTGGATGGTATATTCGATTTTCCATCCTATATGCATTTTATGAATGAAACAATCTCAAAAGACGTTGAATTTTGTATAATTCATTCTCGTTGTTTTCATATATACCGATATATATGTATATATATATATATATATATATATATATATACATATATATACACACACATATATATATATATATATATATATATATATATATATATATATATATATATATATATATATCAGAATAAATTACTTCTAGAATGAGAAGTGAAATTCCTGTCAAAGATCGTTTCGGCTGGGAGCACTTATATGAATATGGTTCCAAGTGATAGTTAAAGTTGCGTTTGGCATTAAAACATTCATGCAAATTACTCGCCAACTTTTCTTGTCCGTATGCCAACTGACTGAACATGATTGAAGTAATAAATTATATAAAATTGGAGACATTTAATTTTGATTGTTTCACTGCATTTTGTGAGAATGCAGAGGTTGAAAAAATGGCGACACTTATAGATTTAGCAAACTCTGAAGTAATCAATGTCAACTACAGTTTATTTATCCCAGGATTATAATTTTTAATCAGAGTGGACGACATGGTTTTCATTATCAACATTTTCCCGATGATACTTTGAAGTTCATATCCAATACTATAAGAATTGCCGAAATAATTTAATAGCACAACATTTTTCATTTTCTGAATTATTTCACAGTTAAATTTAGTACGGTAGTGACAACTTCTCAGAATATAATTTTCAGATTTGTGACAGGTGTGACGTGACGAGAACTAAACGGTTTGATTATGAGTGATTAAAACAGTTTTGAAATTGAAATTTTCAACGATTGATAATACATCGAAAAGTGTGCTTCCCAGACGAACCGATATGTGTGACATCGAATATAACACTTACATCAGACATAAGTGCGTCGTTAAACATTTATACTGAACTGTGTGATCCCCAGACGAACTATTCACAAATCGTGATGTTTAACCAAGACACTGAAAAAACATACACTGAATAACGCTCGTTAAACAATATAGCGACCTGTGCTACCACATGTGACTCGTTAAACATACAATTCCCAGAAAGTGACATCTCAATAAACTGAATTCCCTGCGGGGTTTCTATAAAGTGTGCTCTGTGAACTTATATAACCTCTTTAAATATGTATTCCTTCATAGTTGAACTACGTCGTAATTTTATCTATGAAGTCGACACTATAATCGTCGTCGGTGTGGTCGTTATACATGTCTGAGTGGATCTAAATGTACTCTGTCGTTCGTCACTCGTTAAACAGAAGCTCTAATCGTGTGTTATCGTCAGATTCTAGAATTCAAGAACAGCTCTCGTTTGACGAAAAAAACTAAGGTAAGTGAGTTTTATTATTTTGATTTATTAATAATTGGTCCACTTTAATATTACTTCTGTGGATTGGTAATTCTAGGCCTACTGAAAATCAGCTGTGCTGAAAACCATCTGACGTGAAAACCAACTGGAGCCTTATTCCTGAAATAGATCAGAAGTGAGAAAATGAAGTGAGAAAATTTTCTCATCTCACTTCTCATCAGATTTAGTATTCTTGATAATGAAATACGATAAAGATTGTGAGAAACCATCAGATCCATCAAAATAGAAAGTGAAATACAAATTGAGATATGAGAAAAAAGGGAGAAAAATTGATTCAGGAATAATAATTGGCCATTTTATGTGAGATAATCATTTTCTCACTCACTTTTATTTTTCTCACATCTCATTTATCCCAGGAATGGGGGTCCTGATCTGAACTCCTCCTCACTTCTCCCCTTTAGGAATTCAATTCGACACAAATCTTACCCACCTAACCTCTACCATCACTATAGAGCATATAGAACAATTAATGGGTTGTAACAATTCGTGAAGGGGAGGAGTCATACCCCCAAATTGTACTTCTGTACAGGTTGCTCAAGGAATAGAAGTTTAGGTCAGTTCGTTTTAGGTCAGTTAGTTTTCAGTCCAGTTGATCAATGCCCAGGTAAGCTGTTTGACCTGTGTGGGGGTCGTAACATACTAAACATAGCGAGGTTCAACCCTCCGATGTCATCCACCTCTCCTAGACACAAATAAGCAACAACCCCTTAATGCTTCTGATGTACAGAATCCGAGTCCGCATAGCTCAAGCGGAATGAGGAAAACAAACGTAGAGGAAGTGGTTTTATTTTTCACTGACAAGTTGGCAAGAGTTTCCTAGCTCAATGCTTTTGAGCTTCATTATAAAGTGTCATATATCAAGAGGGGTAAAAAGGAGACATTCAAGTATATTGAGCATTTGACACTTCAACAACTAGTTGAGTGTCAGATGTGGACAACAACTTGGGGATTAAATTTGAGAGCAAATTAAATTTGGAATTTCACGAACAAATAATGAATATACAGAAGTGGAGTAACCTAGCTCAATGCCTTGAAACTTTATTACAAAGTGTCGTCAGAAAGGCCGACATGGAATGAAATTGAGTATTCGAGACCTAAAGAGGTGGTGAAGTGTTAGAGGTGAACGGCTATTGGGAAATTTTTCTAACCATTCATCAATAAACAAAACTTCACATTATCGAGAAAACGACTGTTGTATGTGTTGAATAACGTCCCATTCTAACCGACAATAGAGAAAGTTCTGAAGAATGTCTCTCAAGTTCCAGATATAATTTTATATATACAGTGGATTTGAAACAATTACACAGATTTTTCTGCATCATGTGAAACGGTAGTGATAGATGGTTATTTTTCTCTTCCGAGGAAAAATGAACGAAGAAAATGTATAGAGAATCATCAACTATTATAATGTATTCAGAAACAAACACCGCCCTCTATGTCCATCCAAATCCGTTTGCAATCACATAATGTTCGCTATCACACATAATGATATATATTCCATTCTCAAACATCAAACTAGCATCATCTTTGTTTTGTTGGTATCATAATATGCAGCTTGCAATAGTTTTATGCAGTTGGTAATGAGGTAATTTAAATGTAAATTTCTGTGGTGCAATTTGATGGTTCTGTAGTAATGGACTGGAGAGGAATAACGGAATGTTTGTGAATTAGTAATGTATTCCCCGTTTTGTTCTTTGTTATCAACGGACACTCGAAGTATTGTTACAAGCCAAATTTGAGTGTCAGGGTCTGAATATATTTGAATGAAAGATGTAGCAAATAATTTAGAAAGATATAGCTTGGTTATGAATTGTAAGAGGCAGGTTGTGAGATCATAAAGGATGAAAAGGAGTTCGAAAATCAAGTGAATCGAACTGAAACTTCAATATTTATTGACAGTGATTTGGAATCGCTCAATTTCAAAATGGAATGAATACATTTTACATTTATGCGTTTCACAGATTTCAAGGTGACAGAGCAAACCCCAAACAAATCAAAACCTTCCGTAAATGATGTTGTATGGGGACTGATATCGATCCCACCACTGTCACCATTCTAAAGAATTCATTTATTCCCAACATCGAAACCTCCCAACAATGATGTTGTATGGGGACTGATATCGATCCCACCACTGTCACCATTCTGAAGAATCTATTTATTCCCAACATCGAAACCTTCCGTAAATGATGTTGTATGGGGACTGATATCGATCCCACCACTGTCACCATTCTAAAGAATCTATTTATTCCCAACATCGAAACCTCCCAACAATGATGTTGTATGGGGACTGATATCGATCCCACCACTGTCACCATTCTAAAGAATCCATTCATTTCCAACATCGAAACCTCCCAACAATGATGTTGTATGGGGACTGATATCGATCCCACCACTGTCACCATTGTGAAGAATCTATTTATTCCCAACATCGAAACCTCCCAACAATGATGTTGTATGGGGACTGATATCGATCCCACCACTGTCACCATTCTGAAGAATCTATTTATTCCCAACATCGAAACCTCCCAACAATGATGTTGTATGGGGACTGATATCGATCCCACCACTGTCACCATTCTAAAGAATCTATTCATTCCTAACATCTTGAAACTCCCAGCCGCTACTAAAAGCTGCATTATTGTGACGTCATAATAATGAGAACGTCATTTAACATTCTCACCCGACATATCTTTAATTCAAATCTCGCATGATTTCGTTTAATTCTAGCTATACGACCGTTCCCAGTGACAAGGTGTATCATGTTATCCTCTACACATCACATCCGGCGTGATTTAAACTTTGTTAATATACTTCATGTCAGGTGATAATTGGAAAAGTACAAATTACATCACACATACGTGCACATTGCACATATTGGACACATGTCAACATTGTATGTGTGCACGTAAAGTCCCAATACTAAAATAAATAAGAAGACATTATGTGACTGTGGTTCAAATTGAGAAATCAGAAGTTGATGGAATTAGAATTGAAGGTAGAAATAGTGCTATTAGAACGTCAAATATAAAAAAGCAAATGAAATAAATAATAGTATACAATGAATTTTTTAATAATAACTGATGATTAATAATAATATAGCAAAGCCATTCAATCTTGGCCTTCTGAGGTGCGAGGTCAACTTCAACTTCAACCGAAATCATTCCCAACGATACAACAGTGAATTTAGTTAATGCTCAATCCACATGAGTTCACATTACCAACATGAGAAAAAAACATTATAAACAAATGAGAAAATAAATAGAAACCCCGTTCTTCTCTCACAACCACACACTTTTTTCTCTATGTCAGTAACCTCTGCCCTGATTTGATTACATCTAATTTATTCATCCACCACTGCCCTACTGCGGTATTCCCGTAACACGACGGACGTGTGGTTACCCTGCTATTCCCGCCATCCTGAGGGATAACCAGGGATAGTTCCATCACGTAGTTCCTCCAGGACATAGACATACATATTTTACAACAGAGAGAAGTGGGTAAACGATGTTAAAACTGGCACTTGTTCTGCTTGTTGCGCGTGTGAGGTTACGAACGTCAGTCTCGCGGTTAGAGTAATGTAAACGGTCGGATGTGTCGATTCGTCAATACTAGGAAAACGCCGTATATGCGTTGTTAGACGATCGAATAGTAATAGTATGGGTAAAAACTGCTTCGAGTGTTACCAATTTAACACATTTTATGTTTTTTCTTCAGAATGCCTGACCCGATCATGCTGAAAATTTCCAGAAATGTGTATCAAAATGTAATTCAACTTCACACAAAATTTCATTATTGAAAACTATATATTTTTTTCCGGTATGTTATTCTGATGGGTATTTTTGAAATTCTAAAATTCATAAAAAATACAGTTACTCCCCGATAATGCCACAAAACTATACAGATCTAAGTTAGATAAGGAACAATATTGAAATGAGGTTTGAAGTTGATAGCTGTAGCCGTTTGACCTGTGGAGAACCGAAAAAAAATCATAAAAAACGAACACCAATTTTTTTCAGTATGTCAAATTGGTTCCTTGCTAAAGCTCGTCTAATAATCTTTTTTTTTACTGTTATTGTGATCCTTATCAAGTCTACAAGTCTCCATGTCGCAGGATTACTCCCTCAGAGTAGACTCCACCAATATATGATCAGGACATGTTGTGTCTTATGTGACCATAGGGGCTGTTATCGCGTGAATTACTACCCTATAAACCTGTCAACGAGTCCTTAGCGACATCTCATGCGCAAGTAATGGCTTCCCCTAGCGCTAGTGGTGTATTCGTTATGTGAGAATTGAAGGTTCGGAATGGTTAATCGGTTGTGATAATGGATACGGGAGACGGACGATCGTAGCTGTATGTGAATTTAAGTGATTGGATGAATGTGAGTGAAGACTTTCATTTGGTGGAGATAGAATATTCTTAGTTGATGTGTTTTTGTTTGAGTTTCATAGGTCGTAAAATGACAGTGAAAAACTTGTAAATTTTCCGGTATTGCCATTTCACTTCTCCCAGCCAAGAATCGGCAAGTCGTCGATGATTAGTCTTGTCAATTTAACGACACCATCGACAGCTGAGTTATTTGGGGGTGCTGGAGTTTGATCTAACGTTCAATTCGATTCAAATTCAATATTCAATTCATTGAACCAATCTTTCTACATGAAATAATCTATTTATTTCAATGATTCAATTGAATGACATAAATTTCCTAATAGAAAATTATTGATACTCCATCAATTGTTGTGGATGCATTTACACTTTCTTCTTCAATAATGCCCGACGACCCCACCAACAGCTAGGTTATACGGGGGTACGTATGAGCGGGGCACTTGTAAGAATCATCAATTTATCTTCCTGTCTTTTTTGAAAGAAATTCATTTTTCATCCCCTAATTTCCCTGGCGTGGCCTCCTCCCCGACCCATCTGGCATTTTCCACGCAAAATAATCTCGTTTCGTACCTGTCCAAATTATTCTGTTACTTCCTATCATACATTTATGAATGAACGAGAGATGAAGGCTCGAACCACCCGGGCGATAGTGGTGTAGGATAGGGAGGGACTGATGATCGGTACCCTCAACTCTTGTGGATATTATTTATGTACAAGAGATGATGGAGCGAACTCATCGTGTGTTAGTGGTGTGGGATAGGGGGGACGGTCGCTCGGAACCTTCATCTCTCGTGGACACAAGTTACACACAAGATATGAAGGCTTGAACCACCCGTGCGCTAGTGGTGTGGGATAGGGGGGACAGTCGCTCGGAACCTTCATCACTCGCGGAGATG
Source organism: Brachyptera putata (assembly GCA_907164805.1). Lineage (NCBI taxonomy): Eukaryota > Metazoa > Arthropoda > Insecta > Plecoptera > Taeniopterygidae > Brachyptera > Brachyptera putata. Next base: position 2,079,408 of record OU015473.1, read on the forward strand.
TTACACACAAGATATGAAGGTTTGAAACACCCGTGTACTAATAGTGTGGGATAGGGGAGACGGTCGCTCGAAACCTTCATCTCTCCTGGATACAAGTTACACACGAGATATGAAGGCTTGAAACACCCGTGCGCTAGTGGTGTGGGATAGTAAAGACGGTCGCTCGGAACCTTCATATATTGCAGATACAAGTTACACACGAGATATGAAGGTTTGAAACACCCGTGTACTAATAGTGTGGGATAGGAAAGACGGTCGCTCGGAACCTAATTACATATCACATATCACCCTGTAACCCGACATGTAATGTAATCCCTAACAGCTCGTCAAGGGAACACGGCCAGCTGGGTCTTGTACAGCCTGCCTTGTTCTACACCCGCATCAACTGGGCCGTGGTTTATGTATCACTGCAACTGGATCTGTACTCAATCGTGATCGAAGTGGCCGTGGAGGACGGAACAGGGCCCTCACCGCGACTGGTACTTGAAAAAAGGTCCCGGGCCTGGCTAGCTAGATGAGCTAGATACCATGACAATACGAGATAATAACAGAGTCACGGTCCCGGGTTCAATTCCCGGTCGAGACGTATCTTTTACGACATGGCTAAAATATCCCACATACCTCGATATTGGATCGTATCCAAGAAGTTTAATTATCACATTATTCCTCATGCCTAGGTAAAGGTCGAAAAGAGTACACAAGGACCTGTGGTAACGTGTAATCGTTACACCTTGGGTGTACCTAAGCCCTCTGTAGGGTTAGCCCCAGGAAGTGTCGTCACTCTAAGTATAGCCATGACATGAGAGTAATATCTCGGTAGCTCAGTGGGAGAGCAGCGGACCGGTAATCTGAAGGTCCCGGGTTCGTTTCCCGGTAGAGACGTATCTTTTACGACATGGCTAAAATATCCCATATATATATATATATATATATATATATATATATATATATATATATATATATATATGCTTTGAAATATGTACAAGTATTTTGATTATAGAGATCATGAAAAACAACAACAACAAGGTTAAGTGGAAGAGCGGTCAACTACGACCGAACTTCGCCTATGTAAATAAGACATAATAAATAAACAAGGCGATGACGTCTGCAATTCGTATTCGTATGATTCTTTCTTGTTTTTTCATTCTTGTATACGAGTATATATTATATTACTATCGTTACCAGAAGGCCGTGAAACACTCAGAATGCTCCATCAAGTATGCAACATGTGCGCGCGGCAATCAGGGACCGGGTGGCGGGGGAGGGGTGTTGTTGTTCGCGGGGCGGGGGGGGGGATAAGATGGAGATGAGGAGGTGGTTTCTGGAGTGTAAATCAACTTTCCACCAACTCTCCGCGGTTTCCTCTCGACTGGCCACGCACTTCGCTGTGATTACGCAACACGAGAAGTTTCTGTTGCTGAGCCACCTTCTGTGTCTGGCGCGATACGCAGTAACATCGGGTAATCGGATAACAGTTGACCAAGTTTGGTTTGTTCGGTGGCTGGTTTTAATGAAAACCGTAGAGAATTCACGCTTGATTCTCAGATTGGACATTGGGTTTTGTTTGTATCGACTTGATGAGTCTGACTTGGATCTGAGTGTCATTTCCTCTAGATGCATATATATATATATATATATATATATATATATATATATATATATATATATATATATATATATATATAATGGATAACAATGAATACTCATGTTGATTATATGGAGATTCATCAGTTGATCCCAGATGTTACAAATATTTCAATGATTCTATTTTTAACGAGTACTTGGCAAGTCGAGAAATGATACTAGAAACATTTCAGAATAGAATATATCAGAATATATAATTTTAGGTTTCGTTACCTACATTCATGTCGATCAATAATATGATACATATTGGATGCATCAGACAATAAATCTGATAATGATATTTACAATAGAGAAAGATGAAAAGATTGAAAGAAACATTACCCAGAAGAATTCATTTCTCAATTACATGGACGTGAAATTCCAACCCAGATTCATTGTCAAATATAATACCAGAATGACAGTGTGGTATCTCTTGATCCAGCTTCGGTCAAAATGTATATTCGACTGAACAAACCATATAACATGACATCGAGTTGAATCGATACCATTCATTTTTTCATGATATTCAATAAGAGCAAAAGTAATTTCAATTAGAGCACATTACACCACAAAAACATTACAGTCGGTAAACAAACCGACCATCTGTGTTTATCCAGTGGTTCAATTATTCATCTCCAGTGTACAGTTCGGAAAAAGACCAGTGCTCATATATGGGTTGAATACACATCAACTTGTCGTTTTGCTGTAGTTGCAATGATTTGGGACACTCCACCGTACTATGCCAATTATTTATATCACTAGAAGAGACCAGTGCCCATATGGGTTAATTCACATATAATTGTATTTTTGTTGTAGTTGTAATGAAATGGGACACTTCGCTATACAGTGCCTATGACTTTCAGTAAGAAACAAGTCCAGTGCTCATATATGGGTTGAATACACATCAACTTGTCGTTTTGCTGTAGCTGCAATGATTCGGGACACTTCACCGTACTATGCCAATTATTTATATCACTAGAAGAGACCAGTGCCCATATGGGTTAATTCACATGAAATTGTATTTTTGTTGTAGTTGTAATGAAATGGGACACTTCGCTATACAGTGTCTATGATTTCCAGTACGAAACAAGTCCAGTGCTCATATATGGGTTGAATACACATCAACTTGTCGTTTTGCTGTAGTTGCAATGATTCGGGACACTCCACCGTACTATGCCAATTATTTATATCACTAGGAGAGACAAGTGCCCATATGGGTTAATTCACATGAAATTGTATTTTTGTTGTAGTTGTAATGAAATGGGACACTTCGCTATACAGTGTCTCGGATTTCAAGTATAAAACAAGACCAGTGCTCGTATATGGGTTGAATATACATCAACTTATCGTTTTGTTGCAGGTGTTCTGCTATGGGCCACTTCACTACACAATGTCAATGATTCCCAGAAAGTGTGATCATGAGATAAAATTCAATAACCGATAGCATAAATCCTTTTTCCATGGCAATTACCGGTACATATCTTGATTGAATTGGATTTTTTTTGGACAGTGTTCTAAAATGTACAAAAGTATTGGAGATGGAATCTCTTGACTCCGTGGTTTCTTGACTCTCGAACGAGATTCCAAGAGATATTAATAGTGAACCGAACAAATATCTTCTTTCTCGGAAACGAAAACATTGGAACGAAGCTGGATTCATATGATCTACTTCAATTCTTCATTTGTAACAGACAAATTTATATTCCCTGTAATCTATTCTATGCAGACAATTGTTTGAACAGTTGAAAACAAATGAATATCAACTCACATGAGAGTAAGGGACTCTAGTATGCGGGGTGAATAAAAAAACATCATCAGACGGTTTGCTCCAATAAGCAGATAGTATTAATCATCCCATGATGCATAATGTACCATTGAATGTGATATAATCAAGTCTGTTGGGATGAAGAGTGAAAAAGTTCGATGATTTTTCCCCACGTAATTGGCAGTTGAATATGTTCAGATTCAGATGTATATATATATTATATATATATATATATATATATATATATATATATATATATAGCCGCCCCGGTGGCAAAGTCAATTATCGCTAGCGGTAGTAACTGAAGTCACCGTTGGGCGTGGGTTCGAGTCCCGCATAAGGCATGGGTTTTTGTAAACGTCCTTTCACCTATCATCACTTCATCGCTGCTCATTCGTACCCCCGTATAACCTAGCTGTTGGTGGTATCGTTAAGCAGCATTATAATCAGAAAGGTAAAGTCTGTTGTCATCACTACATCGTGGTTCGTGTATTGAAGTGAGCAGATATATATTCCCAAAGAGCATAATAAACAACGAATCCTCCGATGCGGATCGCTCATACACAACAGCACATGTATATTGTATTGTTACAGTTGCGGTGAATAAGGACACTCGGAAAGACTATTCCAAAGCTCTCTAGAAGATTGCAGTGACCGCATTATTTGATGTGCGCTTCGTCGAAACAATACAGTAAAGTATAGTTCATGTGATGAGTGGTAGATGATGGGAACAGCCGGTCGATAGTGATGGTGGATAGGGGAGACGGTCGATCGGGACCTGAGTGAATGATTCTGTCATGTTTACGATACGGTAGTGCGGTCGGTGTAGTAGTTGAATTGGAGTGCACTCGACCGGTAAATACAGTTTGTTCAGGGGAAATTATTGCATTTTCGATATAAATCCATCCTGTATTCTTTTCTGTATCTTTCTCTCTCGTGATCTCTATTATTCTCGCAATTACAGTATATTACCCTGCATTTTCAGATATGCATCCCATTACTTATCTCTCTCTTCTTCTCTTAGTGTTCATATTATTTCTCATTATTTTTTAATGATTCCAACCGTTGTTACGCTCCACGGAATCTGGTTTGTTCGGGTTTCATCACTTTTCATATATTGAGAGAAATTACACTAGTTTAATATCATATATATAGTATCTGATATATTCTAGATTTATTTATTAGATGAGCTTAGCGAAGATTTTCATTCCATATACCGACAAATTTGAATTGATACTGAATGTGGAAAGAACTATCATTTATATTTCAAGCGATTTATGGAACAATCGGATGTGAAATAACGAAGAAAACGCATTTTCAATGTCCTTTTTCACACATCAATAAAAGCAATTAGGAAAGCAATTAAATCAACTATTAAATGTGAACAACAAGTGTCACCAATAAATCAAAACGATTAAAATCTGTGATGATATCAAGAAGGCACTGGTACCATTGTTGGGAAATCACGGTTTATATACCAACAGACAGCCGCGGTTCTTGAACCTTTGAAGTGATCCATGGCCTGTATATGTACATTGAGCTGACCAAATGTTTTTAATTCTACATTTCCATACTTCTAAGTTCATCTCACAACGCATATAAGGCATTTTCCTAGTTTTAACTCATATTGGTTCGACAACCCACTTTGAAAACTGAGATTATTTGACGTCGAATTTTTGACGTTTGAAGAATAATTTTTCACCCTCGAATTCCGCAGGTAAATAGGACAGAAGAAAGGATGCGGTCGTGCCTCATATTGTGGGAATCAACCCGTCATTTATCTAGTCTAAGGATAGAAAACACTCCATAGATATGGAGGAATCGATGAAGGGATATGAAAATCAAAGTATACGTTGTTTGAAATGTGAATAAACCATCATAAAATATTCGTTCGAATATTCAAAAAATTGTAACCAATCAGAATCCTTACCTTATGCTGTACGTGACTGGCATATAAAGAGACCCGATAAAATAATGAAACCAACTCAGGACTAAAGTTGTTTGTATTTCGAGATAACATTTATATTCCATGGTTTCTTACGAATCAGTTTTCCGTCTCACAAAAGAAAAACAACGAAAACCTTATACATAAGTGATGTTGTACGCAATATCAAAAGATCTCCAGTAATTGTATCATTTTGCTGGTTCGGAACAGACAATCGTTATGTTGAGACATAGGAAAGACGATCGATCGTAACTGTCAATAACTATGGTATGAATGTATATTGAATTGTTTCTTTGATTTGTGGAAATTACATTTCTCGAGAAAAATATGAAGACAAATAAATGTAAATATATTCCTTGAAGGAGTAATAAGTTTTGTTGTTGGTTTATTCGTGTTTCATATAATGTATTTGTGGGTTGTTTTCACCCGAGTCGGTAAAGTTGTTCTACCTACTTTATCGACTGATTCTCGTTTTGACCTGATGAGAATTGTATATTAAATTATCCGTTACGAAATGCGTCTTTCTTATTCCCATTTCATTTCATTTTATATTTTTTTTATCCTTGGATTGATGATAAACATCACATTTCTGCTGTTGACAATAATCAATTTCATTCGATTAAACTGATTCGATGCTTTTTATACACGAATATATTTCATACACGCTTATTAGACGAGCTTCAGCGAGGATTCAATTTGACATACTGGGAAAAATTGGTGTTCGTTTTTTTTTTTTTTTATTTTTTTTTCAGTTTTTTTTTTGTCGGTTCTCCAGAGGTCAAACGGCTACAGCTATCAACTTCAAACTTTTTTTCAATATGGTTCCTCATTTAGCTTAGATCTGTATAGTTTTGTGGCATTATCGGAGGGTAACTTTTTTTTTTTTCATGAATTTTAGAAATTTCAAAAATAGGCCTACCCATTAGAATAACATGGCGAAAAAAAAAAGAAAACATTTTTATTTTCCAAAAAAAATGAAATTTTGCGTGAAGTTGAATTACATTTTGATACACGTTTCTAAAAACATTCAACTTGATCGGGTCAGCCATTTTGAATGAAAAACATGAAATGTGCTAAATTGGTACCACTCGAAGCAGTTTTTTTACCAATTTAAACCCATATTATTACTATTCGCTCGTCTCACAACACATACATGGCTTTTTCCTGGTAATAATGAATGCAATTGAATCTGAATCACATACATATCGATTGGCCGCCCCGGTGGCTCCGTTAACTATGGCTAGCGGTAGTAACTGAAGTCACCGTTGGGCGTGGGTTCGAGTCCCGCTTAAGGCATGGGTTTTGTAAACGTCCTTTCACCTATCATCATTTCATTATCACCCGCTCATTCGTACCCCCGTATAACCTAGCTGTTGGTGGGGTCGTTAAGCAACATTGAAACAAACAAATCGATTGGTATGGAATATATAAGAATATGAATGAATATTATATAATACACTTGGAAAATGGGATATATTTCTAAATGGTGAACTTGGCACCTCCACCAGTGTTAAAATGAGCTCCTAGAAAAAAAAGCAGAACGCCGAAGTTTTGATGGGTAAAAGGACAACTCTGATTCTCATACGTATAATAAAGTACAGAGTTTCAGAGTTCGTCGAATGATCTTCACTTTGACTGGAGATTGAGATTGGAACTGACCAATTGGAAAGAACAGAATCGATGGAGTGATGGAGGACATGATGTCTATGACAATGGCTTGGTGGCATGGAGTCATGGTATCATAGCAACTCTATCATGAATATACACACTACCTTTCTCTCTCTCTCACTCCTGCGCTCAATTCCGTCGACTCTCTCTGCAGAACGCTATTTCTCTACTATCTATCTATAAATCATTGTGCAGTCACTCTCTCCCTCTGCACAATCCTCTCTCTTTCTCACACTCTCTCTTTCTCACTCTATCTCACTTTGTCCATTTCTCTCTCTCTCTCTCTCTCTCTCTCTCTTTCTTTCTAATTCACTGTGTTTCTCACTCTCCTCTCTCTCTGTCTCTCCCTCCCTCCATATCTCATACTGTCCCTCTCTCTCTCTCTCTCTCTCTCTCTCTCTCTCTCTCTCTCTCAGATTCTATCCCTCCATCTTTCTCTTTCTCTCTCTCTCTCTCTCTCTCTCTCTCTCTATTTGTCTCTTTTTGTTTCTTCAGCTCTCTCTCTCTCTCTCTCTCTCTCTCTCTCTCTCTCTCTCTCTCTCTCTCTCTCTTTCCCACTCTCTCTCCCTATTTGTCTCTTTTTGTTTCTTCATCTCTCTCTCTCTCCCACTCTCTCTCTCTCTCTCTCTCTCTCTCTCTCTCTCTCTCTCTCTCACACACACACACACCACTCATTCATTGTGACATCTTCTGATTAGTACCCGAATCACGTCTCAGCGGACAACGCCACCGCTAGCGCAATGTTAATTAGCTTTGTCATGTTGGCACGTTGACTAATTACAGCCAGGTGATGCTAGCTTCACCTTTCAAGAGTTTGAAGCCACCTTCATGCGATCTGGGTGGTTCCGATCGACCGTCTCTTCTACTGAATAGCATTAACGGTAAGGTGTGTCGAGCCTTCTGTTATTTAGGATGGAATATATAACCTTCACGTTCCTGATGCTAGTGAGCAAATAGAGGGAGACTAATATGCCAACGTTACGGCAAAATACGCTAACCTAATTGAGAAGGCGTAATCCTGGGCGAATGAGTTTTCCTATACGTATTAGTTTTTCGTTTAATTGTGAAGTGGAAAAGAGTGAATGTGCAAGTATAATTAGAATAGCTGATATAGGGCTACAGGTGTGACCTGGATAGGGGTTGGTATTACTGAGAGTGGTAAGCTTATGTGAAAGTCCAGGACCCTTACGTGATAAATAACGTGCTAGGGATAGGACTATGATTGGTTAGTGTTCACTAAACTAGGAAACTAAACTAGCTCGTCTAAAATCGCAGAATGTGCGTTGTGAGATGAGCGTAAAAGTATGGAAATTTGGGATTAAAAAATATTCTGTCAGCTCAATCTACATCTACAGACCTTGGACTTCTTCAAACGCTGAAAAACCTTACCTGCAACTTGTTGCTATTCATAGAGCAACCTGTTGCATATACACTTGGCATTACAGGTTTTGATCCTGATATCCGATGAAATGTGAGTTGTAAGATCAACTCCTATGGGCTCTAACGACCCCAACAACAGCTAGGTTATACGGGGGTATTGAAACTTCAATATGGAAATTCGATTCATAGAAAGTTATCAAAGAATATATCAATATTTTTCATAACAGTTCTAACGAATAATAACCAAAATCTAATTAATAGATCCTTTTTTGCATTTTTAAAAGAGATTAATTGTTACAGAAATTAAATCAGTCAGCTCAATTCTGAGAATTAGTAGAACCAACTCACATGGGTAACCATAGTGACGACAACTTTTATTCGCCAGTTGAAGCTAAATCCACTTTTGCAATTCTAACCCTAAGAGGATTAAATAATGTTTAAAAAGCATCGCAACCAATAATCCCACACGGTATCAGGGGAGATTTAGAAATACATCATTCGTAGATCTGAACATTTAGCATTCAGAGATTTGATGATCGAATATTATTCGACATTGAAAGTAGCGTGTACACTGTCGGTATTGAAAAGTGGGACTTGTGGAAAGTCACAAAATAAAGCGCCCACATTCCAACAATTAAAATCCAACAACATTCCAACAATTAAAAATGATGAGAAGTTTTTCTTGAATTTTTGTATCGATGGTATCTCAAAATGGCAATGTACTCCTTCGAAGCTAATCTCTTATACTTAAGTCTCCATTTCTTCAAATAGCTTTAATGGCGTGGTGAAGACTTCCTTAAAACCGAAAAAATGGAAGTACTGATTTTTTGAATA
>OU015473.1:2089145-2112378 GCA_907164805.1 Brachyptera putata
CAATTTCAGAGACTGGCAACGCTAGCAACTCAGCTACCGAGAAGTTATACACTTGCAGAGTTATCGAGATATTTGGAAATTCACTTGTGTCAGGTGCAATACCTGTTGGGGTATGGATAACAGGACAACTGAGCAAAAGTCATATGTCCAGGTAGCCGAGTGGCTAGCGCAGACGATTTCGAATAGTGGTCCTGAGAGGCTCGCTATCGAATCCCATACAGAGCTGCTTTTTTGTCATATTTCACTCAACAATTAATGGAATTTTTGTCCTCTGGAATTCATTGTTGAATTTCTCAGTTCTGTTGTCATTTATTCATATGGTTATCAGATTCGAACACAAATCCGGTCTCCGTTTCAAAATCGAGTTTAATTTGAAGATTTTAGAGCAAAAATCAACTTAGTGTACTTACCATATGGGGTCACCCCTATAAAGAATTCTGGAATCCTTCTAATTACTTTTCAATTGGCATTATTAACAAAATTTCAACGGAATAACTATTCTGGAATGTCCTCTTGTCTTCCTACAGAATTTTAGCCGTATCAAAAATGATGATTTTTGATGACTCTGAAGAGTGGCTGGAAATTGCAGTTTTTGGGTAATTCAGACACCTTTTTCTTGGAAATGGCTGATGCGAGTATGGCCAAATTTGCCGAGGATTTAGAAACCATCACGTTATACTCTTGAAAAAATACTAGAACATCATAGCTCTCACCAGTTCATAGAAATTAATTGCGAAAAGTCCAAAAGTACCTTAGTTAACCCTGTACATTTTGGTCAAATTTTTTTGTCGCTCGAAATTCATTGTTGAATTTCTCAGTTCTGTTGTTATTTATTCATATGGTTATCTAATGCGAGAACAAATCCGGTCTCCGTTTGAAAATTGAGTTTAATTTGAAGATTTTAGAGCGAAAAACAACTTAGTGTACTCACCATGGTAGAGTCCTATATTATAGAATTCTGGAATCCTTCTAATTACTTTCCCATTAGCATTATTAGCAAAATTTCAACGGAATAACTCTTCTGAAATGTCCTCTTGTCTTCCTACAAAATTTTAGCCGAATCAAAAATGATGATTTTTTATGACTCTGAAAAGTGGCTGGAAATTGCAGTTTTTGGGTAATTCAGACACCTTTATCTTGGAAATGGCAGATGCGAGTATAGCCAAATTTGCTGATAATTCAGGTACCATCAAGTTGATCTCATAAAAAAATACTAGAACATCCTAGCTCTCACCAGTTCATGGAAATTAATTGCGAAAGGTTCAAAAGTACCTTAGTTAACCCTGTACATTTCGGTCAAAAAATTTTGTCCTCTGAAATTGATTGTTGAATTTCTCAGTTCTGTTGTTATTCATTCATATGGTTATCAAATGCGAAAACAAATCCGGTCTCCGTTGCGAAATTGAGTTTAATTTGAAGATTTTAGAGCGAAAAACATCTTAGTGTACTCACCATGGTAGAGTCCTATATTATTGAATTCTGGAATCCTTCTAATTACTTTTCCATTAGCATTATTAGCAAAATTTCAACGGAATAACTCTTCTGAAATGTCCTCTGGTCTTCCTACAAAATTTTAGCCGAATCAAAAATGATGATTTTTTATGACTCTGAAAAGTGGCTGGAAATTGCAGTTTTTGGGTAATTCAGACACCTTTTTCTTGAAAATGGCTGATGCGAGTATAGCCAAATTTGCTGAGGATCCAGAGACCATCAAGTTATACTCTTAAAAGAATACTAGAACATCATAGCTCTCACAAGTTCATGAAAATTAATTGCGAAAGGTCCAAAAGTACCTTAGTTAACCCTGTACATTTTGGTCAAATTTTTTTGTCGCTCGAAATTTTTGGTTGAATTTCTCAGTTCTGTTGTCAAGTATGTGAAGTGTGATCGAATTGGAACACAAATCCGGTCTCCGTTTCAAAATTGAGTTTAATTTTGAGATTTTAGAGCTAAAAACAACTTAGTGTACTCACCATGGTAGAGTCCTATATTATTGAATTCTGGAATCCTTCTAATTACTTCTCCATTAGCATTATTAGCAAAATTTCAACGGAATAACTCTTCTGAAATGTCCTCTCGTCTTCCTACAAAATTTTAGCCGAATCAAAAATGATGATTTTTTATGACTCTGAAAAGTGGCTGGAAATTGCAGTTTTTGGGTAATTCAGACACCTTTTTCTTGGAAATAGCTGAAGCGAGTATCGCCAAATTTGCTGAGGATTTAGGTACCATCAAGGGAATTTCATGAAAAAATACTGTAACATCATAGCTCTCACCAGTTCATAGAAATTAATTGCGGAAGGTCCAAAAGTACCTTAGTTAACCCTGTACATTTCGGTCAAAATTTTTGGTCCTTTAAAATTCATTGTTGAATTTCTCAGTTCTGTTGTTATTTATTCATATGGTTATCAAATGCGAGAACAAATCCGGTCTCCGTTCCAAAATTGAGTTTAATTTTAAGATTTCGGAGCGAAAAACAACTTAGTGTACTCACCATGGTAGAGTCCTATATTATAGAATTCTGGAATCCGTCTAATTAATTTTCCATAAAAATTATCAGCGAAATTTCAACGGAATAACTCTCTTGAAATGTCCTCTCGTCTTCCCACAAAATTTTAGCCGAATCAAAAATGATGATTTATGATGACTCTGAAAAGTGGCTGGAAATTGCAGTTTTTGGGTAATTCAGGCACTTTTTTCTTGGAAATGGCTGATGCGAGTGTAGCCAAATTTGTTGAGGATTCAGGGACCATCAAGTTACACTCTCAAAAAATACTAGAACAACATAGCTCTCACCAGTTCATAGAAATTAATTGCGAGAGGTCCAAAAGTACCTTAGTTAACCCTGTACATTTCGGTCAAAAATTTTTGTCGCTCGAAATTTTTGGTTGAATTGCTCAGTTCTGTTGTTATGTATGTGTAGTGTGATCAAATTGGAACACAAATCCGGTCTCCGTTTCAAAATTGAGTTTCATTTAATGATTTTAGAGCGAAAAACATATTGGTGTACTCACAATGGTAGAGTCCTATATTATAGAATTCTGGAATCCTTCTAATTACTTTTCCATTAGCATTATTAGCAGAATTTCAACGGAATAATTTTTCCGAAATGTCCTGTTGTCTTCCTACAAAATTTTAGCCGAATCAAAAATGATGATTTTGTATGACTCTGAAAAGTGGCTGGAAATTGCAGTTTTTGGCAAATTCAGACACCTTTTTCTTGGAAATGGCTGATGCGAGTATAGCCAAATTTGCTGAGGATTTAGGTACCATTAAGTTATTTTCATAAAAAAATACTAGAACATCATAGCTCTCACCAGTTCATGGAAATCAATTGCGAAAGGTTCAAAAGTACCTTAGTTAAGCCTGTACATTTCGGTCAAAAATTTTTGTCCTCTAAAATTCATTGTTGAATTTCTCAGTTCGGTTGTTATTTATTCATATGGTTATCAAATGCGGCAACAAATCCGTTCTCCGTTTCAAAATTGAGTTTAATTTAAAGATTTTAGAGCGAAAATCAACTTAGTGTACTCACCATGGTAGGGTCCTATATATATAGAATTCTGGAATCCTTCTAATTACTTTTCCATTAGCATTATTAGCAGAATTTCAACGGAATTACCCTTCTGAAATGTCCTGTTGTCTCCCTACAAAATTTTAGCCGAATCAAAAATGATGATTTTTTATGACTCTGAAAAGTGGCTGGAAATTGCAGGTTTTGGGTAATTCAGGCACCTTTTTCTTGGAAATGGCTGATGCGAGTATAGCCAAATTTGCTGAGGATTCAGGGACCATCAAGTTATACTCTTAAAAGAATACTAGAACATCATAGCTCTCACCAGTTCATAGAAATTAATTGCGAAAAGTCCAAAAGTACCTTAGTTAACCCTGTACATTTCGGTCAAAAATTTTCGTCCTCTCTAATTCAATGTTGAATTGCTCAGTTCTGTTGTTATTTATTCATATGGTTATCAAATTCGAACACAAATCCGGTCTCCGTTTCAAAATCGATTCAAATTTAACGATTTTAGAGCAAAAATCAACTCAGTGTACTCACCATGGTATAGGGTCCTATATATATAGAATTCTGGAATCCTTCTAATTACTTTTCCATTAGCATTATTAGCAAAATTTCAACGGAATAACTCTTCTGAAATGTCCTCTTGTCTTCCTACAAAATTTTAGCCGAATCAAAAATGATGATTTTTTATGACTCTGAAAAGTGGCTGGAAATTGCAGTTTTTGGGTAATTCAGACACCTTTTTCTTGGAAATGGCTGATGCGAGTATAGCCAAATTTGCTGAGGATTTACGGACCATCAAGTTATACTCATAAAAAAAATACTAGAACATCATAGCTCTCACCAGTTCATAGAAATTAATTGCGAAAGGTCCAAAAGTACCTTAGTTAACCCTGTACATTTTGGTCAAATTTTTTTGTCGCTCGAAATTTTTGGTTGAATTTCTCAGTTCTGTTGTTATTTATTCATATGGTTATCAAATTCGAACACAAATCCGGTCTCCGTTTCAAAATCGAGTTTAATTTAAGATTTAGAGCGAAAAACAACTTAGTGTACTCACCATGGGAGAGTCCTATATTATAGAATTCTGGAATCCTTCCTAATTACTTTTCCATTAGCATTATTAGCAAAATTTCAACGGAATAACTCTTCTGAAATGTCCTCTTGTCTTCCTACAAAATTTTAGCCGAATCAAAAATGATGATTTTTTATGACTCTGAAAAGTGGCTGGAAATTGCAGTTTTCGGGTAATTCAGACACCTTTATCTTGGAAATGGCAGATGCGAGTATAGCCAAATTTGCTGAGGATTTAGGTATCATCAAGTTATTTTCATAAAAAAATACTAGAACATCATAGCATTCACCAGTTCATAGAAATTAATTGCGAAAGGTCCAAAAGTACCTTAGTTAACCCTGTACATTTTGGTCAAATTTTTTTGTCGCTCGAAATTTTTGGTTGAATTTCTCAGTTCTGTTGTTATGTATGTGAAGTGTGATCAAATTGGAACACAAATCCGGTCTCCGTTTCAAAATTGAGTTTAATTTTAAGATTTTAGAGCTAAAAACAACTTAGTGTACTCACCATGGTAGAGTCCCATATTATTGAATTCTGGAATCCTTCTAATTACTTTTCCATTAGCATTATTAGCAAAATTTCAACGGAATAACTCTTCTGAAATGTCCTCTTGTCTTCCTACAAAATTTTAGCCGAATCAAAAATGATGATTTTTTATGACTCTGAGAAGTGGCTGGAAATTGCAGTTTTTGGGTAATTCAGACACCTTTTTCTTGGAAATGGCTGATGCGAGTATAGCCAAATTTGCTGAGGATTTAGGGACTATCAAGTTAAGCTCTTAAAAAAATACTAGAACATCATAGCTCTCACCAGTTCATAGAAATTAATTGCGAAAGGTCCAAAAGTACCTTAGTTAACCCTGTACATTTCGGTCAAAAATTTTTGTCCTCTGAAATTCATTGTTGAATTTCTCAGTTCTGTTGTATTTATTCATATGGTTATCAAATTCGAACACAAATCCGGTCTCCGTTTCAAAATCGAGTTTAATTTAACGATTTTAGAGCAAAAATCAACTTAGTGTACTCACCATGGTATAGGGTCCTATATATATAGAATTCTGGAATCCTTCTAATTACTTTCCATTAGCATTATTAGCAAAATTTCAACGGAATAACTCTCTTGAAATGTCCTCTCGTCTTCCTACAAAATTTTAGCCGAATCAAAAATGATGATTTTTTATGACTCTGAAAAGTGGCTGGAAATTGCAGTTTTTGGGTAATTCAGACACCTTTTTCTTGGAAATGGCTGATGCGAGTATAGCCAAATTTGCTGAGGATTTAGGGACCATCAAGTTATACTCATAAAAAAATACTAGAACATCATAGCTCTCACCAGTTCATAGAAATTAATTGCGAAAGGTCCAAAAGTACCTTAGTTAACCCTGTACATTTCGGTCAAAATTTTTGTCGCTCTGAAATTCATTGTTGAATTTCTCAGTTCTGTTGTTATGTATGTATAGTGTGATCAAATTGGAACACAAATCCGGTCTCCGTTTCAAAATTGAGTTAATTTAAGATTTTAGAGCAAAAATCAACTTAGTGTACTCACCATGGTAGAGGTCCTATATTATAGAATTCTGGAATCCTTCTAATTACTTTCCATTAGCATTATTAGCAAAATTTCAACGGAATAACTCTTCTGAAATGTCCTCTTGTCTTCCTACAAAATTTTAGCCGAATCAAAAATGATGATTTGTATGACTCTGAAAAGTGGCTGGAAATTGCAGTTTTTGGGTAATTCAGACACCTTTTTCTAGGAAATGGCTGATGCGAGTATAGCCAAATTTGCTGAGGATTTAGGGACCATCAAGTTATACTCATAAAAAAATACTAGAACATCATAGCTCTCACCAGTTCATAGAAATTAATTGCGAAAGGTCCAAAAGTACCTTAGTTAACCCTGTACATTTCGGTCAAAAAATTTTGTCCTCTTAAAATTCATTGTTGAATTTCTCAGTTCTGTTGTTATTTATTCATATAGGTTATCAAATGCGAGAACAAATCCGGTCTCCGTTCCAAAATTGAGTTAATTTTAAGATTTCGGAGCGAAAAATCAACTTAGTGTACTCACCATGGTAGAGTCCTATATTATAGAATTCTGGAATCCTTCTAATTAATTTTCCATAAAATTATCAGCGAAATTTCAACGGAATAACTCTCTTGAAATGTCCTCTCGTCTTCCCTACAAAATTTTAGCCGAATCAAAAATGATGATTTATGATGACTCTGAAAAGTGGCTGGAAATTGCAGTTTTTGGGTAATTCAGGCACCTTTTTCTTGGAAATGGCTGATGCGAGTGTAGCCAAATTTGTTGAGGATTCAGGGACCATCAAGTTACACTCATCAAAAAATACTAGAACATCATAGCTCTCACCAGTTCATAGAAATTAATTGCGAAAGGTCCAAAAGTACCTTAGTTAACCCTGTACATTTCGGTCAAAAATTTTTGTCCTCTGAAATTCATTGTTGAATTTCTCAGTTCTGTTGTTATTTATTCATATGGTTATCAAATTCGAACACAAATCCGGTCTCCGTTTCAAAATCGAGTTCAATTTAACGATTTTAGAGCAAAAAATCAACTTAGTGTACTCACCATGGTAGGGTCCTATATATATAGAATTCTGGAATCCTTCTAATTACTTTTCCATTAGCATTATTAGCAAAATTTCAACGGAATTACTCTTCTGAAATGTCCTGTTGTCTTCCTACAAAATTTTAGCCGAATCAAAAATGATGATTTTTTATGACTCTGAAAAGTGGCTGGAAATTGCAGTTTTTGGGTAATTCAGACACCTTTTTCTTGGAAATGGCTGATGCGAGTATAGCCAAATTTGCTGAGGATTTAGGTACCATCAAGTTATACTCATAAAAAAATACTAGAACATCATAGCTCTCACCAGTTCATAGAAATCAATTGCGAAAGGTTCAAAAGTACCTTAGTTAAGCCTGTACATTTCGGTCAAAAATTTTTGTCCTCTAAAATTCATTGTTGAATTTCTCAGTTCGGTTGTTATTTATTCATATGGTTATCAAATGCGGCAACAAATCCGGTCTCCGTTTCAAAATCGAGTTTAATTTAAAGATTTTAGAGCGAAAATCAACTTAGTGTACTCACCATGGTAGGGTCCTATATATATAGAATTCTGGAATCCTTCTAATTACTTTTCCATTAGCATTATTAGCAAAATTTCAACGGAATAACTCTTCTGAAATGTCCTGTTGTCTTCCCTACAAAATTTTAGCCGAATCAAAAATGATGATTTTTTATGACTCTGAAAAGTGGCTGGAAATTGCAGTTTTTGGGTAATTCAGGCACCTTTTTCTTGGAAATGGCTGATGCGAGTATAGCCAAATTTGCTGAGGATTTAGGGACCATCAAGTTATACTCATAAAAAATACTAGAACATCATAGCTCTCACCAGTTCATAGAAATTAATTGCGAAAAGTCCAAAAGTACCTTAGTTAACCCTGTACATTTCGGTCAAAAATTTTCGTCCTCTCTAATTCAATGTTGAATTGCTCAGTTCTGTTGTTATGTTTGTGTGTTGTGATCAAATTGGAACACAAATCCGGTCTCCGTTTCAAAATTGAGTTCAATTTGAAGATTTTAGAGCGAAAAACAACTTAGTGTACTCACCATGGTAGAGTCCTATATATATAGAATTCTGGAATCCTTCTAATTACTTTTCCATTAGCATTATTAGCAAAATTTCAACGGAATAACTCTTCTGAAATGTCCTGTTGTCTCCCTACAAAATTTTAGCCGAATCAAAAATGATGATTTTTTATGACTCTGAAAAGTGGCTGGAAATTGCAGTTTTTGGGTAATTCAGACACCTTTTTCTTGGAAATGGCTGATGCGAGTATAGCCAAATTTGCTGAGGATTTAGGACCATCACGTTATACTCTTAAAAAATACTAGAACATCATAGCTCTCACCAGTTCATAGAAATTAATTGCGAAAGGTCCAAAAGTACCTTAGTTAACCCTGTACATTTTGGTCAAAATTTTTTGTCGCTCGAAATTCATTGTTGAATTTCTCAGTTCTGTTGTTATTTATTCATATGGTTATCAAATTCGAACACAAATCCGGTCTCCGTTTCAAAATTGAGTTTTATTTGAAGATTTTAGAGCGAAAAATAACTTAGTG
Organism: Brachyptera putata; assembly: GCA_907164805.1. NCBI lineage: Eukaryota > Metazoa > Arthropoda > Insecta > Plecoptera > Taeniopterygidae > Brachyptera > Brachyptera putata. The sequence goes on from OU015473.1 coordinate 2,097,890, forward strand.
TACTCACCATGGTAGAGTCCTATATATTATAGAATTCTGGAATCCTTCTAATTACTTTTCCATTAGCATTATTAGCAAAATTTCAACGGAATAACTCTTCTGAAATGTCCTCTTGTCTTCCTACAAAATTTTAGCCGAATCAAAAATGATGATTTTTTATGACTCTGAAAAGTGGCTGGAAATTGCAGTTTTTGGGAAATTCAGACACCTTTTTCTTGGAAATGGCTGATGCGAGTATAGCCAAATTTGCTGAGGATTTAGGGACCATCAAGTTTCATTCATAAAAAAATACTAGAACATCATAGCTCTCACCAGTTCATAGAAATTAATTGCGAAAGGTCCAAAAGTACCTTAGTTAACCCTGTACATTTTGGCCAAATTTTTGTCCTCTGAAATTCATTGTTGAATTTCTCAGTTCTGTTGTTATGTATTGATAGTGTTATCAAATTGGAACACAAATCCGGTCTCCGTTTCAAAATCGAGTTTAATTTAACGATTTTAGAGCTAAAAATCAACTCAGTGTACTCACCATGGTATAGGTCCTATATATATAGAATTCTGGAATCCTTCTAATTACTTTTCCATTAGCATTATTAGCAAAATTTCAACGGAATAACTCTTCTGAAATGTCCTCTTGTCTTCCTACAAAATTTTAGCCGAATCAAAAATGATGATTTTTTATGACTCTGAAAAGTGGCTGGAAATTGCAGTTTTTGGGTAATTCAGACACCTTTTTCTTGGAAATGGCTGATGCGAGTATAGCCAAATTTGCTGAGGATTTAGGGACCATCAAGTTATACTCATTAAAAAATACTAGAACATCATAGCTCTCACCAGTTCATAGAAATTAATTGCGAAAGGTCCAAAAGTACCTTAGTTAACCCTGTACATTTCGGTCAAAAATTTTGTCCTCTGAAATTCATTGTTGAATTTCTCAGTTCTGTTGTATTTATTCATATGGTTATCAAATTCGAACACAAATCCGGTCTCCGTTTCAAAATCGAGTTTAATTTAACGATTTTAGAGCAAAAATCAACTTAGTGTACTCACCATGGTATAGGGTCCTATATATATAGAATTCTGGAATCCTTCTAATTACTTTTCCATTAGCATTATTAGCAAAATTTCAACGGAATTACTCTTCCGAAATGTCCTGTTGTCTCCCTACAAAATTTTAGCCGAATCAAAAAAGATGATTTTTTATGACTCTGAAAAGTGGCTGGAAATTGCAGTTTTTGGGTAATTCAGACACCTTTTTCTTGGAAATGGCTGATGCGAGTATGGCCAAATTTGCTGACGATTCAGGGACCATCAAGTTATACTTTTAAAAAAATACTAGAACATCATAGCTCCCACCAGTTCATAGAAATTAATTGCGAAAGGTTCAAAAGTACCTTAGTTAACCCTGTACATTTTGGTCAAATTTTTTAGTCGCTCGAAATTTGTGGTTGAATTTCTCAGTTCTGTTGTCATGTATGTGTAGTGTGATCAAATTGGAAAACAAATCCGGTCTCCGTTTCAAAATTGAGTTCAATTTAAAGATTTTAGAGCGAAAAACAACTTAGTGTACTCACCATGGTAGAGTCATTATAGAATTCTGGAATCCTTCTAATTACTTTTCCATTAGCATTTTCAGCAAAATTTCAACGGAATAACTCTTCTGAAATGTCCTGTTGTCTTCCCACAAAATTTTAGCCGAATCAAAAATGATGATTTTTTATGACTCTGAAAAGTGGCTGGAAATTGCAGTTTTTGGCAAATTCAGACAGCTTTTTCTTGGAAATGGCTGATGCGAGTATGGCCAAATTAGCTGAGGATTTAGGTACCATCAAGTTATTTTCATAAAAAAATACTAGAACATCATAGTTCTCACCAGTTCATAGAAATTAATTGCGAAAGGTCCAAAAGTACCTTAGTTAACCCTGTACATTTCGGTCAAAAATTTTTGTCCTCTGAAATTCATTGTTGAATTTCTCTGTTCTGTTGTTATCTATCCATATGGTTATCAAATCCGAACACAAATCCGGTCTCCGTTTCAAAATCGAGTTCAATTTGAAGATTTTAGAGCAAAATTCAGGTCCAGGGTAAAAAGGGATTATCTCTGAGCTAGTTCCCATCGAGGATTTTCACAATTGCTCATGGGTAAATTAAACAAAAATGACAGAAATAAAGCTGTCCCCAATGGTACTCGATACCGGGACCTTTCGTATTGGGATTCGATACCGTCAACGCTAGCAACTAAGCTACCTAGACATGGAACATTCGCGAAGTTATTGAGATACTTGAAAAGATATTCGGAATATTACCTAACCTGTTGATATATTCTGCTCCTCTGGTAGGAGAGTCGAGGTTCTGAAGATTATTTGAATTCATTTGTGTCAGGTGGAATACCTGTTGAGGTATTCTGCTTCCCTGGTACTTGAGTCAATTTTCCACGAACAAAAGTTTTCGAGCAAATTGGTTACAGTCCAGTATTCCTACCAGGGTAGCAGAGCAATCGACAGGTCAAGTTCTAGTTATAATATCTTCTTCAAGTATCTCGAAAACTCATGAAAATTCATATGTCCAGGTAGCCGAGTAGCTAGCGTAGACGGTTTCGAGTAGTTGTCCAGAGAGGCTCGCTATCGAATCCCATACAGAGCTGCTTTTTTGTCATATTTCACTCAACAATTAATAAGATTAATTCAGTGATGAGAGTCATTACAGGGTGGTCAATTTATCCAAGGGAGAAAGGAATTATCTCTGAGCAAATGTCCATTGAGGATCTGTACAATTGCTTATGGGTATATCAAACAAAGTATGACAGATAAAAAGCAGTCCCCAATGGTACTCGATACCGGGACCCTTGGCATCGGGATCCGAAACCGCCAACGCTAGCAACTAAGCTACCTTGACATGGAACATTTGCTAAGTTGTTGAGATACTTGAACAGATATTTGAATTATCACCTAACCTGTTGGTTTATTCTGCTCCTCTGGTAGGAGGGTCGAGGTTCTGAAGATTATTTGAAATTCATTTGTGTCAGGTGGAATACCTGTTGTGGCATTCTGCTTCCCTGGTACATAAGTCGATTTTCAACGTGCAAAAGTTTTCGAATAAATAGTCAAATATTCTAGTTTTCCTACCAGGGTAGCAGAGCAATCAACAGGTCAAGTTGCAATTGAAATATCTACTTCAAGTCCCTCAACAACTTCTCTGAAATAAAATGTCTGGGTAGCCGAGTGGCTAGCGTTCACTGTTTCGGTAATCGGATTAGTGGGACTCGGTATCGAGTCTCATACAAGGTGGCTTTTTTGTCTTAATTTGTTCTACAATCAATCCTAGATGCAATCAAGAAAACCTGCAATGGATATAAGCTCCAGAAGGAATGCCATTTTTTCTCGATTTAATCATTTCAATTACATTCATAACTGAATCAAATTATCGAATTAGATCGACTTAGAATATCTTGATCTTTAGTTAGATATAACACTCCACACACTGAATGCTGCATTATTGAGGAGAAACCTTACAAATATAAAGAATTACACAATAAGTAGGCCTATATCGTCATCACATGATTTATTGATTGAATACAATCATGAACAAGAAATATTGACAATACATATATTTACATATCACATATTGACAGTAGAATTATAGTTATATTCATAATAATGATTAGACTCTGTGAATTGTTATTGGGTGAATAATAAAAATACATTTTCAGTTTATTGAATACAAACACAAGTCGGAATGTTTGGCCCTAGCTTATGCACTTCTCTAAAATTGTTAGAATTAGTTTCTGAAAATTAAAAGATAATTTTCATGTGTCCTCAAAACAAACAAGTCAAGTGCAACATTTAAAGCAAGTGTGTTTGAGGATATTTTCACGTTATTATATTGAAGGGAAGTTATCTGAAATAGATCTATAAAATCGCTGTAGGCCTGTTTTATGTGAATAAAAATACATCATTTTACTTCAACTATTCAACGTGAGTCATCTTTATTTCTCAGATGAAATTCCATAGAAGTGTATTAACACTCTCACTCATAGGTTCTCACTCCGAAATTGAAAGATATCAAATTAAATTTGGTAATTTTCATTGTATTACAATACAAATATACATAAGAACTTGAATTGTGTGCACTGGAAAGATATTAGGTACTAATACCTGACCCGTTATGTATACTTTTCTTTGGTAATAGTATAAGTAACTCTTCAATCATCATTCTTTCATGACAGCTTCCGTGATACGCAATGACAGAGTGGCGAGACCAAGCTCTAATTAAACCAGCCTCAACTACTCGCCATAACGACATAGTTACAATAATTACAACTTGACGAGGAATCTTCCATCTAGTTGTCTAACCGTTGTGTGCCAGTACCTCGAAATAATGAATAGTTTCTTGGAAATAATCGGGATCGACTGCATTCAGTCTATTATGATGATCATTATTATAATTATTGTGTATCAAACATTTGTTGTTTCGAACTTGTGATGCAATAGACAATGTAAACGCGATGGAATATTATTTAACAATATATATATAATTAAATTATAAAAGATGAAATGCAAGAGAAATATGTTGGCCCACACCCTCCAAATAACAAATAATATATTCATATAAATTACAAATCATCAAATAGGGTGTACATTTGGAAAGAATTATATTCAATATCATCTGAGTATTGGACATGTTCACTTCGGATGGAACTATGCTGAGGATGATTGCGTCGCCTGTTTCTTGGATCGAGGAGAGAATGCGAGCCGTCGAACCAAACATCAGCAGAACACGGTACCAGCCGACAGCTGACCTGTGCTCCTGTTACTGTAGTTGGCCCAGGCTTGTTGACAGCTGAAGCACAGCAATAGGTGAGGATGATTGCGTCGCCCGTTTCTTGGATCGAGGAGAGAATGCGAGCCGTCGAACCAAACATCAGCAGAACACGGTACCAGCCGACAGCTGACCTGTGCTCCTGTTACTGTAGTTGGCCCAGGCTTGTTGACAGCTGAAGCACAGCAATAGGTGAGGATGATTGCGTCGCCCGTTTCTTGGATCGAGGAGAGGATGCGAGCCGTCGAACCAAACATCAGCAGAACACGGTACCAGCCGACAGCTGACCTGTGCTCCTGTTACTGTAGTTGGCCCAGGCTTGTTGACAGCTGAAGCACAGCAAGGTGAGGATGATTGCGTCGCCCGTTTCTTGGATCGAGGTGAGGATGCGAGCCGTCGAACCGAACATCAGCAGAACACGGTACCAGCCGACAGCTGACCTGTGCTCCTGTTACTGTAGTTGGCCCAGGCTTGTTGACAGCTGAAGCACAGCAAGGTGAGGATGATTGCGTCGCCCGTTTCTTGGATCGAGGTGAGGATGCGAGCCGTCGAACCGAACATCAGCAGAACACGGTACCAGCCGACAGCTGACCTGTGCTCCTGTTACTGTAGTTGGCCCAGGCTTGTTGACAGCTGAAGCACAGCAATAGGTGAGGATGATTGCGTCGCCCGTTTCTTGGATCGAGGTGAGGATGCGAGCCGTCGAACCGAACATCAGCAGAACACGGTAACAGCCGACAGCTGACCTGTGCTCCTGTTACTGTAGTTGGCCCAGGCTTGTTGACAGCTGAAGCACAGCAATAGGTGAGGATGATTGCGTCGCCCGTTTCTTGGATCGGGGTGAGAATGCGAGCCGTCGAACCGAACATCAGCAGAACACGGTAACAGCCGACAGCTGACCTGTGCTCCTGTTACTGTAGTTGGCCCAGGCTTGTTGACAGCTGAAGCACAGCAATAGGTGAGGATGATTGCGTCGCCCGTTTCTTGGATCGAGGTGAGAATGCGAGCCGTCGAACCGAACATCAGCAGAACACGGTACCAGCCGACAGCTGACCTGTGCTCCTGTTACTGTAGTTGGCCCAGGCTTGTTGACACTGTGAAAAGACAAAGCGCCCTGATTATGAGTGCCCGTATGATTCACGATACATTGTTTATTGTAGTTATTAATTGAGACTAAATATAAATAGCAAACATCAAGAAACACGGAGAAGGAAATGATTAAGGAACTGATGGATGATTTTTTTTCATACTGGGTTCAACGACGGAATCTTAACGAGAATCTTCTAAGGGTTGATTTTTCCCACATTAAAACATCAAAATAACTAGAAAATCGCAGCATGGGGGCTGTCCATAAATAGTGTCACACAATTTTAGGGTATATCGAACCCCTCCTCCCCCACCCCTCTTGACGGAGTTGGTCACAGAGATGATGCCCCCCCCCCCCATTTAATGATGTCACAATCCAGCCAATATTTACCCCCCCCCCCCCCCCCCCCCCCCATGAAATTATTCATGCGAATTCGGAGAAACTGGGATTGGGATATTGAAAACTAAGTTTTCCTCGATTTTTTAGTCCCCTAAATCCCCTAAAAACCACCGAACCCTAAATTCTGCATTACATGATAATTTCATACAAATTATATGGCGCCAACTTATTTTCCTGAAAATTGAAAGAAAGGAATAATACGTAGTGCAAATGTGGATGTCACATTAGTGTATACCCCCCCCCCCTCAACCCTTGTCAGACATTGTCACATGGTTGATGACCCACTCTCTCTCTCTCTCTCTCTCTCACTCACTCATATCCGCATAGCCCCAGTGTTACAATATTCATCTTACACGTCACACATTCGGTCCAGTGGTGTCTCCATATTCCGATATAGGAACTAGTATATGTCATTCCATATAACAGACACGTACAAAAAAACTGTCCATTTCACCATTTTATTCCATGTTCATAACACATTTTAATAATATAACACATTTTCATGGAAATGCAAAAAACATCTTATTCGCTATTTGTCAACGATACGATCGTCAGTCTTTGCTATTCGATAGCATTATCGTTCGGGTGTTCCGATCTATCAACAGTACATTGGATTATATGTGAAAATGTGAAGGTTCCGGTCGACCGTGTCCCCTATTATTTATTGATAACGGTCATGAGTGTCGATCGTTATTCTACGGAACCGGTCGTGTTGTTAAGTGCAATATTAGATATTAAATTGTAACAAGGAAAGGCAGCATATGCGTTGTGAGATGAGCGATATAAGTAGGAGCTATATACACACTTTCATGTTGAAACAGTTAAACATAGGATTATGTCAACGGTAACAAGATGTGGTTGCCCCGTCCGAACGATCCTACCTGAATGTATGAACAAAAGCGTCTCATGAATTGATGAAAGAAGTGCAATCATACATTTAAACATTGTGGTCGCCCAACGTAAGTCAATTCGTGCCACTCATCGTTATTCGTCGTAACGAATGAACGGTGTGCAACGTTTAACATGGGTGGAGGTGCCGTGAAAAGTGCTAAGTCATGATTTACTGTATCCTTGACATGCGAGGGAAAATGTACATGTGTGGATGGATATTAGGCATACTAGGAAAACGCCTTATATGCGTTGTGAGATGAGCTTAGAAGTATGAAAATGTAGAATTAATAAGGAATAAAGAATATTTCTAGCAATTCAATGAAACTTTATTCACTGAATAATTATTTTCTTTGAAACGGCTCGTCCGATTCCGATAGGAGTGTGTGATAATGTGCATCATTGTTGTTGTTACGTATAGGAACATTTTGAATTCTGTTGAAAAATATTGATTTTCAAGATTTTTCCGCCCAGCCATTTCTTACGGGGTTTTTCAAAACTTTGAAATGGTTTATCTAAAATGTGGTTGGACCTATTAGACCCAAAAACTATACAGTTCTAAGCTGGATGAGTTTTATTCCCCCCTTCAACTATGTAGTTACTGAGACGAGTGTACGAGTGGCTAGCACACTGAACCGTCATTCAGGAGACCGGGGTTCGATTTCCGTCATGGTCGCAACCATCCTGAAATTTCATGTTTTTTTTCTGTCGTTCAGGTCAGTACTGGGATAGTTCGTTGATATCAGGCCACGGCTGATTCCTTCCCACATTCAATATATCATCTCATACATCATCTCATATATCATTCTCCGACGCCAATAGATCTTAGTCGTCAGTACAGTGCGTCGGTAAACCCAATATAAATGAAGATATGGTCCTGGAAAATCAAATCACTTTCCCTACAGTACCACAACCTGAAAATAAAACATTGTTTTTTATTGTTTTATTGGTAGACTCTTTTGAATACAAGGGTAATGCTTTTCGTATTATCAGATTTACGTTACGTATATTCTAAACTTACTCGCTAGCTCGACTCGAACGGTCGTCTGTCTCCTCTATTAAATGACACTAATATACGGGGGTTTCGATCCATCAACATCGTGATTGTATATATGCAGGGAAACGTACGAAGAATATGTAATATGGAGAAATATGAAAGATTTCTTTGTTATGCAATACGTGCAGACGTAGGAGATATAGTTGATTATATTACGAGCTTTTCTTGGAAATGTTTTTTCGAGAATATTTTAAAAATGAAAATTACATCGTACGTACATCTTGAGAGTTTTTCGTTGATATCAGTGAAATAGGCCTATGTTTGTCGTCTGGAATTTGATTTATAGAGTACGGTACCACGTTTTATTCATCTATTTTTGAGTTTATATTCTTCGTATTATTACCTTTTCTCAAAAAAATCCTCATCGAAGATTTTCATATGGAATATGAATAATGTAATAATCTAATAATAAAGAAAATCACAAATATGAGAAGAAAAGTAGGAAATAAAATATGAGAAGAAAATGTTTCATTGCAACATGCATGAATATATTTCATGTATTACCTGATGATGAAAAATTATTAGAATTATGATAATAATATGTTTATGAGAATAAATATATTTTTTCCAGATGACGCATTCTTGTTGAAATTTCTGAAATCGTTCCAACGAGATCTCTCGAATCAAAATAATCTGAATTCGAATCTTCTATTATTCACTCACATTTTGCAAAATCTCAAAAACATATTCATATAATTTCGCTACTCATCATTTTGTTTTCGTTGAGAAAGAAAATATTCAATTCCAGGACAAAACATCATGTCCCTGTAATGATAGGACCACACAAATGACCCAGCGACCAACCATGGAGAAAGAGAAAAGGAAAGACAGGAGGAGGGGAATAGAGTGTTGGAAGGAGAGAGAGAAAGAGTGATGAAATTTCAACCATTTCTTAATATCTACTCATCATGTTTATCCTTTCGTTTCCGTTGAAATTAAGATCAACATGAAAATATTTGATTCCGGGACCAACTGCCATGTCCCTATATCGAGATACAAATGACCCAGGTGTGTAGAAGAGGAATAGAAGGGAAAGAAAGAAGAAAGGAAAAAGGGAAAAGGGAAAATAAGGAAAATACAGAAGGAGGGGGATGGAGTTGTGAAGGGGGAGAAAGGAAAAGTGCAGAAACTTATGACTTCTCTCAATAGCAATCAGTAATGAAAGTTACACTTTGAACTTTTAATGAAATTAAAACTTGAAAGTTAATACAAGAACTTCGCAGTTCTATTCACGGGTTAGTCGAATATTATTCCTTTTGATTCCCTAACTAGCTTCAATTAGACGAGTTAAGATAATGAAACTGACATCAATTTATCATCATCAAACAAACATCATTGGTGTACTTGTTGGCTAGCAACCGTATTTCAAAATATTCATTGGAATTAAAGCAGAAAATTGTCGTTTGAAAGCTATCTCTTTCTCTGAGCGAAAAATACCGTGTCTGAAAAATTTGATTGTTAACTATGATCAAAAAAGTTGACAGTGTAGGCCTACATATTGTACAGAAAAAAAGTTCATAATATGAAAAAATATATATATTCCATATATTTACATATTTTTAGGTTAGTTCTCTTTTTTTAGGCTATACATATTTTATATGTTCATATATTTCTGAATTTTCATATATATATATATATACTATATCTATATTTATATTTTCGCACAGGGTCAATAAGAATACGGGATAATTGTCTTGAAGCCACCCTTGGTAGCTCAGTCAGCTGAGGCACGCTTCAGAAACTGAAGTCACCGTTGGGCGTGGGTTCGAGTCCCGCATAAGGCATGTGTTTTTTTAAACGTCCTTTCACTTCATAGTTTCAAAATCACCTGAGTATAACCTAGCTGTTATTGGGGTCGTTAAACAACAATAATCATAATGGTCATGAATATTTCCTCCATTAACGTCTAATTTCTTTCCTCACGGACATGAAAACCAAAAACGACACCCCTTTCAATATCCTATCAAACAGTTAAAATCTTAATCTCACCCAATTACACCATCTGGGGGACAAAGGACGCTATTAAGAAATTATCTCCGCCAGACAAAGCCTTTTAGAACTTCTTATCGAGCAATAACCCCGCGGTTGACGTCTACCCCCCCCCCTTTCCCACCCCCTCCCTATCCCCACCCCCACCCCCGCCCCCATTGTACTGTAATTCTAACTGCTTTTATAAAACACAAAAGCCACCCAAATCCTTTGACTATTTCAACCCTTATAATTGTTGAATCTGCCTGCATGCTTTATACCAGGAGTCTCCAAAATATGTTCTATTTTTTTTTATATTGGGTTTAACGACGCACTTTACTGATGACTGTGATCTATTGGCGTCGGTGAATGATATATGGGATGATGAGATGGAAGGGTATTTTATTAGGTGTTTTTGGATGGTGGGAATGAGTCGGTCGTGGCCTGTTGTAAGGAGCCAGCGTAGTATTGACCTGAACGACAGAGGGAAACCACGGTAAAGAATGGATCAGGGCGGGAATCGAACCCCGGTGTCGTGAATGACGGTTCAGTGTATGTACCACTCGACCACACGTCTCAGTAACTACATTGTGAAATGTGCAATGTAAGTATACAAAATAATAATTGGATGTTTCTATTTAACGACCATTCAAGAAGCACGATAACTGACATACACATGAAATTTAACTTTTTAACTTTACCAAAATGAAATCAGAATTACAATTATGATTAATGAGATTCGAATTGCTCCCCAAAAGATGGTGTTATATGAATAAACTTCATTGGTCCCTGGCTTATCAAAAAGTTTACGGAATAATAATCAATATGAAATACAAATTTTCAATATTGAAATATAGTTGAATAAGCGAAAGAATAAGTGACAAATTGAAAATTGGAATGAATAATTGGAATATCAGTATGCTTAGAAAATAATACTAATAATGAAAATTCAGAATATAAATGAGTAAAATGAATGAAAGTTGGAATATTTAAGGTTCTTACAAAAAAAATAAGAATATTAGAAGAAGTTGGCCCTACTGTTGGCCTGTGGGACTAGTTTGGAGACCCCTGCCTTGTACCATTATCATCCCTCGAGTAATTATAATATATGTAAGCAGACGTTGTAATGAGGGGGTGGTAATGAGGAAGGGAGGGAAGGGGAAGCAGGAGGGGAAATGAGGGGGGGGAGGAAGAACAAAGAACACGGACGTGACAAAATCAGGCGACAGGAAGGCTGGGATATTATAATTCCATTGATACTCACTTTGATTATACGAGCGACTGTCTCTGTTATTAATAATTGTTAACGAACGTGGGTGTCGACACGTCAATATTGATGCTATTGTTTTGAAAAGTTGACATATAATGAGTGTCTTCGAATTGACGGAACCGAACGGTTGTTTCTTGTATTGATGGAAGGTAACGGTTGGTGTTTCGATCCGTCTATGTTTGGGCTGATGTTGATTATCTAGTAATTATAAGGGTGATAATTGGATTGGTTGGTTAGATTCGTTCAATTTCCGATTAAATTTGTTATTCAACTAATTAGATTGACAAGAAAATTGAGGGGGGAATTTTCTTTGTTATTTTGACGTATAGTTGTTTGTGATCCTATTGAAAAAATTGATGTCACAGTGTTTTTATCAGATGGAATTATCTGGAATTAATATGTCTCTTAGAAATTTGATATAAATATTTAAAAAACGAGATATGAATAGCGGAAATGAATAGAGTGAAGGGAATATATATATATATATATATATATATATATATATATATATATATATATATATATATATATATATCATTGTTATTTTCAGGATTATTCTGCTTACCATTGAAAGATGGCAGTGTGGGCCGAACCCCACACTTTGTCATGTTCTCTCGACGTTTCGAACAGATCGCACTATCCATCTTCTCCAGGAGACGACTGTTATGAACGAGTTCAAGCAGCTAACTGAATGCATCAGGTGATGTGATTGGCTCCCCTGGTCAGGTGATGTGATTGACGAATGGAGGTGCAGCTCTCATCATTCTGTTCTGGCGCCAAAAGAACACAGAGTGAAGCTAGCAACGAGGTATGGAGTTGGCGCTAAGTTCTTGCTGCGTCGAGCCACGAATGGAAGTGCAGATAGCATCCTTCTGTTCTGGCGCCAGAAGAAACGCAGCGTGAAGCTAGCAACGAGGTATGGAGTTGGCGCCAAGTTCTTGCTGCGTCGAGCCACGAATGGAAGTGCAGATAGCATCCTTCTGTTCTGGCGCCAAAAGAACACGGAGTGAAGCTAGCAACGAGGTATGGAGTTGGCGCTAAGTTCTTGCTGCGTCGAGCCACGAATGGGAGTGCAGATAGCATCCTTCTGTTCTGGCGCCAGAAGAACACGGAGTGTAGCTAGCAACGAGGTATGGAGTTGGCGCTAAGTTCTTGCTGCGTCGAGCCACGAATGGAAGTGCAGATAGCATCCTTCTGTTCTGGCGCCAGAAGAACACGGAGTGAAGCTAGCAACGAGGTATGGAGTTGGCGCTAAGTTCTTGCTGCGTCGAGCCACGAATGGAAGTGCAGATAGCATCCTTCTGTTCTGGCGCCAAAAGAAACGCAGCGTGAAGCTAGCAACGAGGTACGGGTTGGCGCCATGTTCTCGCTGCGTCGAGCCTCTTTCTTCTCAGTCTTGTCATGGGTCCAGTGTTCACCTGAACCGGTTGACGTTGACGTTTTGACCCAGTTGATATGTGGGTCGGTGATGTGTGACAGCAGGCTTGATGATAGGGCGTATATCCTCTCGTATAATCACAGGCTTGGTTGTCATGGTTGTCAGCGGAATAATCCTGAAAATAGCAATAATATCACATATGTCAGCGAAAACTTGAAAAATATCATATATATATATATATATATATATATATATATATATATCTATATATAAATATATATATATATATATATATATAAATATATATATATATATATATATATATATATATATATATATATATATATATATATATATATAAATATATATATATATATATATATATATATATATATATATATATATATATATATATATATATATATATATATATATGGTAAAATGTTTCCACGGTAAGTTTGCTGCGATTAGAAGCATGTTGGGTCCTAAAAAGGACCGGTTTATGCGACGTTTCGCTGGAATTTCATCCAGCATCATCAGGCGACGGTGGTAAGGGGTTTCGACCACTTACCACCGTCGCCTGATGATGCTGGATTTAATTCCAGCGAAACGTCGGATAAACCGGTCCTTTTTAGGACCCAACATGCTTTCTAATCGTAGCAAACTTACCGTGGAAACATTTTTACCATCAACCATTGGCCGCGAAAATCTCCGTGCTCACATATATATATATATAATATATATAATATATATATAATATATATATATATATATATATATATATATATATATATATATATATATATATATTATATATATAATATATATATATATATATATATATATATATATATATATATGTATGCGTTATACGTGCATCTATATAAATAATATATATATTTGTGGTGATTTATAAATCTGTTTCACAGGTAGTGGACACTATAAGCACTTTATCTAAAACCCTCTCCGTCTTTATAAATACTGTCAACTCCATATCGAGTAAATAAGAGACAGCACCACCAACATCGGGCACTCTACTCAGACACATCCTGTCAGACCAGAGACCACAACAAACAAACAAACAAACAAACATTGCCTCTGTTTGTTCGGTCAAAGGCCTTCTCGGTTGTCATGGTAACAAATGACCCTCACTTGTCTTGCACTCAACTTCGCTAGAGGAACAGTTTGTAGAAATGATTAGAGCCATCGCTTATGTTTCTGTGTTTGTGGGTTGAATGTACAATCAGTGAGCGTCTACATTCTGAAGTCGAGTAATTTGTTATATTCCTATGAGTCGGTAAGGAAGTTTTGCCCTCTGTGGGTACTGCCTTATCGACTGAGGTGATTATGTTGGTATGTAAGTAGTGTTCGAATCTTACAGGATCCCTATTCCTGAGAGAAATGAGATGTGAGAAAAATCAGTGAGAAAACTATCTCATATAATAATGATATATTTCATCTCATATTTTATGTGAGATACTCGTTTTCTCACTCATTTTTATTTTCTCACATCTCATTTATCTCAGGAATAGGGGTCCAGATATGAGAAATTTTGAGAATGATCATTTTTGTGCGATGAAGAGTGTATACTGGAATAAAGTCGACTCGGTGTTATGACATGGGA
>OU015473.1:2112878-2168080 GCA_907164805.1 Brachyptera putata
CTCCCCACTGAGCTACCGAGATATTACTCTTATATAATGGCTATATACTCTATACTCCAGCACTCTATAGTTAGAGTGCTGAACAATTGCGACCCACGGGTGAAGGAAGAATGTGGTGCCACTCTAAAATAAAATGACAGCTAACTCTAACACATTGGGTTTCAACGGGAAACAACGAGACAAATTGAGTCTTGCAAGACCCTTTTTTTGCCCCTTTCTTGGTCAAGAGTTAGGGGGGCAATAGCACTATACTTAAGAACTATACTAACTATACGAATACTTGTAAAAGGTACTGAGAAAAATCAACATCCTAATATTCGACTAGATATTCATCCAACGTTCCACACTTTTCCAATACTTTCATCTTCTCTTCAACGATTCCGTGAACATTTAACGTACAATGAAGTTCCCGAACGACCGTCTCATCCATCCCACATCATTGGACGATCAGGTATCTCGGCATTCAACGAACAGTGAAGGTCCCGATCGACCGTCTCACCCATCCCACATCATTGGACGATCAGGTATCTCGATCCGTCAACTCTCACATCACCAGATATCCAACGCACAAGATTCGTTTGTTAACGTTTCGTTCACGTATCAAACATTTCACGCTAGAGCTAGCTTAGTAACCCCTCCCCCCTAACAACTTGTACCCCACCCCTCGGGGTGTATTTACCTTGGAACAAACCCCCTTCCCCCCCCCCCCCCCCCCGGTGGGCTTATCAAGTCACGTGGGGCAAAGGGGTAGACTTGTGAAAGAGTTATGGATGGATTTTGAATATTGAATAGGTGAGTAGATTATTGGTAATATCTCTGACTAGGTGAACGTTATCAATTCTCGTGCAACGTGCTACATGCTCAGAATAATCTGAGGATAACTCTGCTCTCGGAATACCCTAGTGACAGAATGTGTGACATTTTCGAATTATGGTGGAATAAATATATATATATATATATATATATATATATATATATATATATATATATATATATATATATATATATATATATATATATATATATATATATATATATATATATATATATATATATATATATATGATCATTAAACTTGTTGGACCGGCACATGCAGTGCAGTGGTTAACGCGCTCGCTTCGTGTGATCAGGGAGGCGAGGGGAATTCCGAACCCGGTTCGATTCCCGCCGCCGACCATCCTCACAGAGGTTTTTCATGGCTAATGCCGAGATGGTTCCTACAATAAGTCGGCCATGACCGCTTTCTTCCCATTACCCAAGAACCTTCATCTCATCATCCCATTATCTCATTCATCATCCATCCGACGCCAATAGATATCAGTTATCATAACAGTGCGTCGTTGAACCCAATAGATTTGAAAACTATTCAAAATCTTGACCTCCCCCGGGACTTGAACCCGGATCTCCAGATTACCGGTCCGACGATTTTCCCTCTCTTATAGAGTACGTCTTAGCCAACACTTTTCTCTATCACCACTTTTGAATGCCAAAGATTTGAAATAGCAGAAGCTTGGCTTCTTGTTTCTACAAGTTTTTGTTTTTGGTAGGGATTTTCTATCGCACAAATATGTTCTCATAGCTACTCCACTATCAAATTAAGAACAGAGACAAATTATATCCGAAACGTTTTCAAATATAAATTCGAAGCACGAATGGTTTATATATTTTCACAGTCGAAACGAAAACACTGGTGTTAAATTGTGTTTCAATAATGAAAAACTTATGACGCAGAAAAGGGAAATATCTGCAAGATCATGAATTTTGAAATGGATATTTCTTCCCGTGTTTTTCTGTCGACGTGGCATATTTGAATGTACATTAAAAAGCACGCGTTCTCCTAGACACGGTGAATAGGAAGGTGAGCATGAATATGTTGGTGTGGGAAGGGGGAGGGAAAAGAGCGGGAGGTATGGGAGGGGAGTTAAGGGAGGGGGAAGGAGAGGGGAAGGGATATTCTGGAATGATCTGAATGTTCGTTTGCATGATAATAAAAGGCACCTGGTGAAAATGTGCGAGATAACCATGGAATGGTATAAGTGTGTAGAATCGGGTTGCATCGGTTGAACCATTTTGTACAAATCTATTTCTGTCGGGTTCAATTTTCATAATTGGTAACAATAAAAATTATGGAAACGTACACAAAAGATTCAACTACATACTCAGTATTTCAAAAGAAAACAAAAAATTTGACACCTGATTTTTCTTACATATTTGAATGATTCAATTGAGGAGACTGGTTGTCTGAATTGAACCACTCCAGTTTTCCTCCATTTGCATACAGTATATTTACTCGATAATAGGAAGTAATGACACATTAGTCTTCGTCTATCGCGCGTAACTTGTGTTCACGAGAGATGAAGGTTCCGATCGACCGTCCCCCCCTATCCCACACCATCAAACGAGCGGGTGGTTCGAGCCCTATTTTATCATCACAGACTACATAGTCGGTGAAGGTGAAGCAATACACTGAAGCGAGTGTTGTGAGAAGGTGGGTGGGTGGATAAAGGGGGTGGGGGAGGGAGAGAAGTGGGTGGTGGGGAGGGAAGGGGTAGTGGGGAACTGGAAGGAAGATTTGGACGGTAGGATTGTTTTGGAGGTCTTCTTTGGAAATATTCTTTGAATTTATTTCACTTTCTCTCAAAGAGATATGGACTGAAAGAAAGAAAGAGACGGAGATAAAAGTGAATTATAGAGAGAAAGAGAAAGAGAGAGAGAAGCTGAAAATACAGAGAGAATGTTCAGAGATATAGAGAGAGATAGAGAGAGAGACAGACTGATAGAAAGTAAGAGTAAGAGAGAGACAGAGAGAAGCTCTATGATTACCTCACTTATCTACATCCAATCATTCAAAGAGATCCCACAACTCAGGACCTGATTGAAACCACGAGGTACCAACGGACAAAAGACAGATTGCGACGAGAAATGAGAACTGGCTGATCGTGGATTGAGAGTCTGATACGAGTGAAGCACTCTGTCTTTACGGTGTAAGAACTTTGGAATTAGTTCCGTCTGGCAACGAAATGTGCAGAGAATTAGCATGCAAGAGGGCTCGCGTTCAATCGCAAGGAAAACTAGGAATATTATATATTGAATAACGAAGTAGTGTACCACGAGAAACTATATAAAACCCTGAATATTGGACGTGTACGTGGTACTTGTCAAAGAAATAAAATAAAATACACTGAAATACTAACAATATTTAGGGAGCACTTCAGCTCCCGAAATATTGTTAGTATTTCAGTGTATTTTATTTTATTTCTTTGACAAGTACCACGTACACATCCAATATTCAGGGTTTTATATAGGAATATTCTATTATTGCTCACTTTTATAACTAGGAAAACGCCATATATGCGTTGTTGGACTAGCGGATAGTAATAGTATGGGTAAAAACTGCTTCGAGTGGTACCAATTTAGCACATTTTTTTTTTCTAAATAACTGACCCGATCAAGCTGAAAATTCTCAGAAATGTGTATCAAAATGTAATTTAACTTCATGCAATTTCTTTTTTTTGATGCAAAAAAGTTTGGGATTGATAGCTGCAGCCGTTTGACCTGTGGAGAACCGGCCAAAGAAAAAGAAAAGAAAACATAAAAACGAACACCAATGTTATGTCAAATTGAATCCTCGCTAAAGCTCGTCTGATTGAGAGTTCGTGGGAGTCGATAGCGGAATATCAGTTTCTGGGTGATGACGTTTGAACAGTATGTGGCGAGTCTAGAGGCCCCGGATAATGTCGATCTAAGGGGTGGTGATTGATAAGCTGACTGGATCGACATTATCCACAGGCTGTGAAAAGACAGTTGTATCATTTGTATTGTTGGTGTTCAAGAATGAGAGTTTTGTATCAATAGAGTTTGTGAACAGAGAAACTGAAAAGAATGAATAAATACGTGAATATTGGTGACAGCGGTGGGATTATTGAAGACAACAGTGAAGAGAGGAAAATCTCCCAAGCTACCTTGTACATTGTACAGGTATAAGATATCGAATTCTGATAAGAAGATACGCAGATATATTCTGAAGATTATGAGAAGGAGGAAACAAAGATTTTTCGAATAACTTCAAGGGCAATCAAAGCGGTGTAGGTATATAATAAACCACTCATCTCAAATCAGATACAGTGTATCTCAAATACAGTGAGAATACACACTTTTTAAACGTATACTCTTGTCAATTATGCGATATGAGATGGATATATATCACTTACACCATCTTATAGGTATTGACAATATCTGTGTTTCCTCGTTTTCAGAATTTCGATATCTCATACCTTACAAAAGTTAGCACCAAAAAACTGATATTTAGCTAGAACGACTCCCATGGACTCTTATTATAAAAACGTGATACAAAATCATCGTATCACAATTGAGGCTGTGGATAAATGTAGGATCGTTCGGACGGGACAATACAAGGGCGATCTTACCAGATCTCGAAAATAACTATTGAAATAAGATTGCACATTTCACAAACAATGAATATTGAGGCTATAATTTCAGGGATGAAAACAAGATAAACATTCACATCGGGGACTGAAAATCTTGAATCTTCTATTTATCTTACATGTCTTTCATCTCTCATTTATGTATTTGTCTTCCTTTCTCTCCTTTTGACCCTCTTCTGTCAGAAATATTGAATCCAGAGGAATAACACGAGTGTTAGTTAACTGTTCAAACATTTACATCAGGAATAGAAAAGAGAATCACTTCGATGCCTATTGCATGACATTCTATCTTTCTTTAAAAAACTATGAAATTGTGACCCTGAAAACATCAACTCTACCCCTGTAACTAGGTGACAAGTAAGACATGACAGAAACCATTTCCATTATCACTTACTCAGCAAAATATAAAAATACTGCCAACAAAAGCAAAAAAAACAAATCGAAATTGTTTTTTTCTTTTTCTAACGGATTCGTGTGTGGTGATCGTATTGGAGCGCGAACACGAACTCCCCCCCCCCCCCCCCTCCCCCCCCCCCCCCCCCCCCCCCCCTCCCCCCCCCCAACACGTGACTATCAGTGAATAACGGGGCAGACAGGCGTGATGGATCGGCGACGTGGCTAGGCACACGGTGGAAACTACAAGGCGTCGACAAGTACGCATCAATAGACGATATACGACACGAGAAGTGGGATGAAGAAGCACTTACAGGGATGTAATATGGACGACAAATTTGAAGAAAACAAAAAAAAAATAGATGAAAAAAATTATCAATAACATCGAGAACCGAAATATCAGCAACATTTTTGATGGAATTTGAAAACATTAGAATCCTGAAACTAGATTTTTATCTCCCTGAATTCAACGGAAACTGGAAAGCATCAACTCAATTTTTGAAATTATAGCGGAACTCGAATTCACGCAGAAAGGTGACTTCAGTTTCTAAAGCGGTGCCTTAGCTGACTGGGCATCGGGGTGAGGCTGTATACATATATATATATATAAATATATATATATATATATATATATATATATATATACGTTTTCTCATCCAATTCTCATTAGATCGTAGTTCATTTCATTCCTCGAATCTATTTTCTCTGTCTTCCCCGGCTGCATTGTGAGGCATGTTGAAATGAAGACGCATGTTCAGCTGCGTAGAGCGTCTCCATCACACGCATGTTAGCTATCAATCTAACGCCTTCTCGTCTGCGAGCTGTCAACACCCTGCTGGTGACAGGTCGAGACCCACGACCGTTCTTGTCGGGGGATAGGGGAGACGGTCGATCGAGACTACTCGGATCCTGGTATGTATGTATATAATATATATATATATATATATATATATATATATATATATATATATATATATATATATATACGCCTGACAATTAAACGATATGAGATGAATAGTTATCACCCTCACCATCTCGAGGGTATTGAACATATATGTGTTGCCTTGTTTTCAGAATTTCGATATCTCAAGTACCATAAACCTGATTTTCCACTGAATCGACTTCCATGGACTCTCACTTCAATTCACAAACGCATCGAGAAATGTAATATTCATAGAATTCATTCTAGAATTATTCGTGGTGTTCATCTCACTGAGCTCTAGTCACTAACATTACCGTCTCTTACCTCATAGAAACTATCCGAAAACACTCAACATCTACTCACCAATCCACTTTCATCCTTTCACATCCAAATAAGAAACAAGAAAACATATAACTGCAATTTGTAGTCCACTTGGGGAAGTTCCATTACTGAATAATAATTCCATGCCAGCGAATAAACTCATTAAAACAATACCTAGACTCGAAGAACGTGAATTAAATTAAACATTGTTTCACAGCTAAATGGTAGATTCAATTAAAGCGTATTAATGAATGTGTTTTCTTCAGAACGAAAGAGAAAAGAACAAATACATAGTTGTTTAATTGTGGAGGTAACGAAACAAAAATGATGAAAGCATCTGAAAATTCCAATTACAGGTGACTCAATTGTATACATATATAAATATATATATATATATATATATATATATATATATATATATATATATATATATATATATATATATATATTATATATATATATATATATATATATATATATATATATATATATATATTCATATATATATATATATATATATATATATATATATATATATATATATATATATATATATATATATATATATATATATATATATATACATATATCTTTGAACATTTCCAGAGACTTACCGAGTATAATTAAAACACAGATACAAATGCAAATTTGTCTCTCCCTTCATTCCTTGTGTCCCTATACAAGACTCCAGAAACGACAAATAAAAAAATAAAGAATATTCTAAATCGACTCCCATGGGATTAAACTCGACATTGTATAACTAACAGTTTGTTGAATTAGCTTTATTATATTATCCAACCATCTCTTCGGGGTGGTTAGATCGCCCTTGTGGTGCTCCGTTCAAACGATCTCATATTCCAAAACAATGGGAGCAAGGCTTCATGTCAAGTTCTCGATGTAATTAGAGTGAGAAATAATTGTAGCATTATTATTTGAAGACATATTTTATAATGATATTATATGAAATGGAACTTGGGTTTCCATTACACTCAAGCACAAATGAGAGTACGAAGTATGTACTTCAAACGAATTGGAATTGTTCTTCTTTAAAATTAAATGAATTCTATTTCGAAAAAGTTTTATGTACTTGAATAGAATATCTCAAATGGGATTAAAATGAGAAATTTCAGGGAATAACTGGGAGAAAGTTCTCGGGGATATATGAGGGATATCAGGATAGAGCTCTTTTGTTATGTAGCTTATAATCCCGATATCGTGGATACGAGTTTTCAATATCAGAAAAGTTTGGAGTGATATTGAATGTCATTTTTCATGTGCCGTTGAGTGAACGCTTAAAGGACGTCACAACACTAAAACTAGATTCTAGCGGATAACGACAAAATGTAACTACTTAATTTCAGTGAAAACTAGAAATAATCATATCAATTTCGGATGTTTTTTGTCCTCTAAAGACCATGCGTCATGACGTAGACATTGCCGATTCCGTATAGAAACATAAACCGAATCGAATATTGTCTACGTCACGACTAAGAAATGGTGCCGAGTACTGGAGGACAAATGAATTGATTTTAATTTCTGAAATTCAGATTATACTCTCAAATTGGTGATATAAATATCGTCATTATTCGTTAAAATCTAGTTTCAGGGTTGTGATGTCCTTTAACAGAATACCGCTGAAGTTCGTTTGAAACATTTTCACAAACATTATATTCGAATAAATTTGAATATTTTTGTAAATTCAGTGGTAAATTTAAATAATTCGAGCCTGTTACATAACAGTCTGCTGTTACCAAGCTGGTTTAATTCAACAATTAGCACGAGCCTTCATGAGAGTCATTGTAGGATGATTGGTGGGGTGGGGTGGGGTGGGGTGGGGTGGGGTGGGGTGGGGTGATGAGGGGAGGGGTAATGATGAATATTATTAAAGGTCATCACAACCCTGGAACTAGATTCCAAAGAATAATTACGAAATGTATTGGCTACATTCCAAATCTTAAAAATCCTTCATCACCGCATACCTAAATCTCCGAAAAGCTACTTGTTCGAACTTTTTTTTTTAATAACATCGAAACTTGATACAAAATCATCGTTCTCCTATAAAGGCAAAGGATGGAAGTGGGATCGTTTGGACGGGGCACCACAAGGGTGATCTTACCACCCCATTTTATTATTATTTTAAATTAAATGCAATGAACTTTGACACCAGGTCTACGCTGTCTGTGACCACACTTCTTGGCCGCAGATGAAAGTCTTCAGTTGCCGAAAGTCCGGAACACATTATGAGTGTAAACCGTATCAACTACAAAATAATTGTATGCTCTCCAATCAGTTTGACATTCTGAAATCGTGAATTTTATAAGTTTTGAGATAATGATTCACTGGACACTAAGTATGTGATGACATTCATTGACGTTTTATTATGAAACTGTTCGAAATCAGAAATATAGAATGTCATATTGATTGAAGAACATGAATATGTATTTTTTTTTCAATGTTGCTTAACGACCCCACCAACAGCTAGGTTATACGGGGGTACGAATGAGCGGATGATAATGAAACGATGGAGTGATGATAAATGAAAGAATGTTTACAAAAACTCATGCCTTATGCGGTACTCGAACCCACGCCCAACAGTGACTTTAGTTACTACCGCTAGCGATAATTGACTCAGAGCCGATTGTACCAACTGATGATTAAATATTAATTAGTTAATCATTACTCAAGGTACATGATAACATAGGTATCCAAGGGTGATAACAAGTTAATTTTCTAATTTTTGCTCAATTCACTAATCATCACTTGGTACAACCGGCTCTTAGCTACCGGGGCGGCTATATAAATATATCTTGATTTTATATTAATTTCATTCAACGATATACTGATTCGTGTACATGGAAAAAAAAACGTAATATGAATTTCTCTTGCACCCTTTTATTGTAATACGTTGATAATATCATATTCAAATGAGTATTATTCAGAAAAAAAGACGTGCGATATCAGTTGGTTCGATGAGAAGATTAGGATAACAGAAGAAAAGAAATGGAGAAGTAAGAAAAATAAGAGAAACTAATCCATTCAAATTGAAATGAATGAGTGTAAAGAAAAAGCCAAAAAAAAACTGTTGTCACGAACAAGATGCTAATAGAAAAGGATCTCAGAACTGTTCTAAGGAATGAACGACATTTATTACGTCATCATTTCAAGTCAAAGAACATGAAAAAGAATGACAGTACGTGTTCAAGCCAAAGAACTTGACGTTCAAAGAGAGTGAAACGTGATGACAAAACAAACATTGTTACACGATGGTAAATTGGAAGAGAAAGAAAATAAAACTCTTTCGTGCGAATAGAAGTGGTATTTTTTCTGTTCTTAGTGCGAGTTAGAAATTAGTGTCGATAGTCATTGGGACCGGAGAACGGAGACGAATATAAATTACATGATCATCTTAAGAGTAATTTGACTGGAACAGAACTCTCAGATCGATTATTTTCATTTCATTTGAGATGTATTCAGTCTATTCATTCCAACGGTGAATGAATAATTCACCCCTAGATAAATTCAATCATGATATATATATATATGAATAATATTGAATTATACATATATACCTGTAGTTGGTGTTCACACTCGCCGCCAGGACGCTCTAAGCAGACTCGTGACAGCGCTTCAAACTATCATTACGTAGGTTCATCACTGCTCGCCCCTGAACGCAGCCCGCAGAGCATCGGTCGCGGTAGCACCGACTGGAACGCGAGTTGACAATCCCGTATAGACCCCAATGCTAGAGCTGAACTCGCATCCTTATAGACTTAATGCACTTATGGATGGACTTAATGGACTTATTAATGGACTTAATGGACTTACTTTCTTACGCATTAATGGACTATGAATGCCTTGCTAGACGGAATGCAGAATATGAACTTATGAATATGGCAAGTGACTTTTCGAAGATACTGTGATATAGCCATCTGGATGCATCGATGAGCATATTTTTTTGTATTCTTATTGTAAGCCTACAATAATTTCATTGAGGATTTGTATTTCTTAACAAGCTTCTCCTCTTTATTATTAATGTTCATTCCCGATGTTTAATTTATTTTGCCTTCAAAAATGATTGATATAATGTATTTGAAACGTTTAGAAATTGAATACATATTTCACGTACAAATACGACTCCCAATCAGCTGAAACAATACCAATAATTCCATATATATATATATATATATATATATATATATATATATATATATATATATATATATATATATATATATATATAAATATATATATATATATATATATATGAAAGCAGAGAAAAAACAATCTTCAATGCAATAAGAAAGTTTTTTCGAAGATTGTTTCCAAGTGCAATCGACTAATGTTTAAAAGACACACTGAACATTTTTTCTCTCGAAATCATCAAATCAGCGAAGGGATTTGATCCAAGTTAGAGTACAGGAACAAGATTGAGGAAAAGAAAAAATATATGAACTTACTTCGCTAACTTTCAAATCTAATCCAAGTTCAGTTGACAGTCTTACGCAGATAATTGATTTGTCATATTCTCTCGCCATTTCTTGTGTGGTGGCTCGCATGGGAGGGTGGGGGGGGGGAGGGGGAGGGAGTGGAAATGAGAGAGGCAAGAGGAGAAAACGATAAGAGGAAATACGCTCGAAATTTATGGGTTATTTCGCCGTTTACAAATGATTTATTCGTAATTTTGAATAGAAAAATTCAGAAAATATCGAAATGATAAAATCATCGATGATTGAAAATTCGAATTATAACCTGATGAAAGTTGAATGCTTGAACCTCGCGCGCGATAATTATATGAGATAGGGGAAACGTACGATCGTAAACTTCATCTCCCTTGGGGACTTGTATATATTCACTATAAGTTGGAAGATGCCGCCCCGGTGGCTAAGTCAATTATCGCTAGCGATAGTAACTGAAGTCACCGTTAGGCGTGGGTTCGAGTCTCGCATGAGACATGAGTTTTTGGAAACATTCTTTCACCCATCATCACTTCATCGTTCCATCATCACACGCTGATTTATACCCCCATATGAACTAACTGTTGATGGGGTCGTTAAGCAACATAATAAAAAAAAGGTGGAAGATCTTATATGACAGTTAGATTCATAATATATAAATACATAAATATATGTTAATTAATACACAATATAGATGAATATGAATGGTATACGAATATGGAATATATAATTGAAATATTTCGGAAAATTAAAATCGGAATCGGAAGATCAAAAATGCATTTGTCAAATTTGGCGAAAAAACTCCTTTAATTAACGGTGGTGAGAATATAACCAAGGCCCGAAATGCCCCTCACCTTCCAGATCACACGAAGCAATCGCATCATCAACATAAATACATGTGCTTGTAACAGTTTGTCTGACATGTTGTTGTTGTTGTTGTTGTTGTTCTCAGATATCTGGCGATAGTTCGACCTCTCAAGCCCCGCATGTCAAAGATCAACGCTCAGGTCACCATCATCGGCATCTGGGTGGCCAGTCTCATGCTCGGGTCACCTTGTCTAGTCTACTCGTCCACGTATACATACAAGTAAGTCACTCAATCACCCAAGTCACTTAGGTAACTTGGGTGACTTAAGTGACTTAAGTCACTTAAGTCACTTAAGTCACCCAAGTCACTCAATTTTTTCAAGTCACACACGTCACTTAATCCCCAAGTCACAAAACTGGTCATTACGAACTGGATTTTACGAACTGACCGATTCACCTGAAACTTTTCTTTTGGATATTTTGGACATCGATATGTCATACCAGGATCAACTGTGATTGTATTTCATATGAATCGGTTCTGTACTTGCTCCTAAAAATATATTGCCAATTGAAATTTTCAATAACATAGTATAAACTGAGATTTTCACGTTCTTTTCGTACAAATTGGAATGAAATTTTCACACGATGTCAGTATTGTTCTGATACGTGTTTCCATATAGTTGAAAGGAATTCGATTCCTTCATTTTCAAAACTTGAGTGATGTAAAACTGAGAAACTGAGAGTTCTGAATTTGTTAAGGATGATCAACAGATTCCTAGTAGTTAAAAAATCGAGGTCTGTATTTAACTCTCGAATACATTCTCTATGAATATCTCGCTCTTCTTAATGCATATTCTGCTATCTTCCAGTTAATATAACACCTTCACGTAAATTTCACTTTCCCATATATTAGGAAATAGTGACAATTGAAAACACGACAGTTAGTTTAGGTGATCACTCACTCAGTCCCAACAGGGAATGATACCTGCAGGTTATCACAGTTAACAGTAATAAAATGTCACGCTTGTTGCCTATCTATAAGGCTGTTGACAGACAACAGTGTGTTGTATATGGCGTGACGTCATAGCTGTGATGATGACGTATGCGAGGAGTTGTATTAATAGTCATGACGTGTCATATATGACGTCATCTAAGTGAGCAAAGAGGTTGTATGTCGAGGAGAATGGAGCAGCAGTTAATTTTGAATACCGGGAATAACGCAGGATATGCTTTGTAATATGTTGGGTTGAGATGGGATGGAATGTAATACTACATGCTTTGTTTCAAACTAGAAATTCTATAGAATGTTATATAATATATTGTTGAGAAAAAGACAATGAAATTATTTGTAATGTTATTTTGTTTTCACCTGGAAAGCTTGAGAAATAGCAAAAACGAAAAATGTATACTTTTATTCGAAACTGTTCGCCCAACTATCATGTAACTTCTCAAACTTATTCGTTATATTTACATCGCAAAATCTTTCTTCTTTCTAAAAAAAGTATTTCTTCCTCTTCTTTGATACACTATTCGTTCATTTATATCGGCTATTAATCACGCACTGTATTTATGACGGAGATCTATTGGCGTCAGAGAATGATATATGGGAAAATGTGATGGAACGTTATTTTATATTAGGTGTTTTTGGATATCAGGAAGAAGTCGGTCGTGTCGTGTTGTTAAGGAACCATCCCAGTATCAATCTGAACGACAGAGGAAAACCACGAAAACAAACTTTCAGAATGGTCGACCATGGTGGTAAACGAACCCCGGTCTCCTGAATGACGGTTCAGTGTGATAACTACTCGACTACTCCTCTCAATATATACCATTCATAAAAATATTTCCAAAAATCGTCATTTTCTCAAAATCCACTCGATTCAAAAAACATTGTAACCAAATTTCAACCAGAAATTCACAATTCGAAAATCACTCCAGTCAACATATTATATAACCTCTTCCTAAAATATATCCTCATGTCCACGAGAGATGAATGTCCCGAACGACCGTCTCTTCTATCCTACACCACTAACACACGGCTGTTTCGAGACCCCATCTGTCTTCGCTCTCATCACGACTGTTCATTTCATGGGAATCACAGGGAATAATATATCCATTCATTCACATGAATTGATTGCTCGAACCTCGCGCGCGATGATTATATAAGATGGGGGGACATACAATCGTAACCTTCATTTCCCGCAGGTACTTGTATATTATATTCACTATGAGGTAGATGCATTTGTGGAAGATCTTATATGACAGATTTATGTATGTACTGCTCCGCCATTTGTTGTTGGCATATCCTTTATGATTTAGTTATACAAACTAAAACTGGTGAGATGATTCATGATAGAACTTCAAAGAGAATCTTCCAAGACGTGTAGTTTGATATTCCTAACAGAAACTATCAAGTCTGTTATTATTTTCTGTTCCAAGTTGAGTCAAAGTAACTTTTAGTTTTATAATTGGTGTGGTTTATGGTGATGATATAGTTACTGGAAGTTATTATAGTACAAGAATCAAGATGCGTTCAGTACAGTAAAATTTGTTGTTCAAGCGATAATTAGTGGATTAGCTTGTTATTATTTTTGGTTACCAATGGTATTTTTGTACTGCAATTGATTAACTAGGAAAACGCCTTATATGCGTTGTGAGATGAGCTTAGAAGTATGGAAATGTAGAATTAAGAATATTTGGTCAGCTCAATGTACATATACAGGCCATGGATCACTTCAAAGGTTTGAAAACCGCGGCTGTCTGTTGGTATATGGACCTTGGTTTCCAAACAATTAAACCAGTGCCTTCTTCATATCCATCACAAATTTTAAACGTTTTAATTTATTGGTGACACTTGTTGCTCACATTTAATAGTTTCTTAATTGCTTTCTTAATTGCTTTTATTGATGTGTATAAAGGACATTAAAAATGCGTTTTCTTCCTTATTTCACATCCGATTGTTCCATAAGTCGCTTAAATGTGTATGATAGTTCTTCCCACACTCAGTATAAATTTGAGAGCTTTTGAAAAAAATAAATTCCAAGTATTTCTCCCCTGGCCTTTTCTTATGGGGAATTTCCATACTTTCCGATTTTTTTCCGGAAAATCCGTTTGACCGATTTTGCTGAAAAACAATCCCAACCTATTCTGGTATAACACCAATTCGTAAAAAAAGTTTCGAGTTGATTGAAACTTTTTCCTGACCTGTATGCCGCGTACAAAATTACACACAAAAAAAAAAAAAAAAAAAAAAAAAAAAAAACAAAAAACCAAGCCCAAAATTTTTCGGTATATGGAATGAAAATCTTCGCTACGCTCATCTAATAAGCTTAATTAACACATTTTTATTATTGGTAATATGGGCCCTAATTGAACTGAAGATTGAATCGAAATTAGATAACAATTAGGAAAAATGAAAAAAAGAATTATATAAGTATTATTTTGAGATGGGATTTGAAGTGGGTATACGGTGTAGTGAATCTTGTTCCAGCATAAGCGTGAACTGTCTTCCTGGTGTGGTATATAGGCCCTACATTAATATACATGTACAAATACATACATATACATACAAACATATTATACATACGTACATATACATACATACATACATACATACATGTATATTCGAAAGTTTGAAGTAGTAGTTGGTTTTTAACAATTTCTTACTTTGTAAACGACCTTCAATTATATATAAAAATATATTTTATGAAAGAAAACAAAATAGTAGAGACTGTTCAATAATTTGTTTCAGGTACAGCAGCGGTAAAATACGTACAGCCTGCATCATAATCTGGCCTGACGGCATACCAACCGTATCTACCCTGGATTACATGTAAGTACTACCACAAACAATGGATGCAATTTAATTGAGGAACTTTGCAAGTTTTGGAATTATCTCTGACTCAATCCGCGCACAGAAATCTGGTTAGTAGTTTAGCGGTAATCGCGTAGGAGGGATGGTTCTCTCTCTATTTATATATATATATATATATATATATATATATATATATATATATATATATATATATATATATATATATATATATATATATATATATATATATATATATATATATATTGTTAGTGAGAATATCCTAACCCATTATCAAAGGAAAGATGTCTTCACAAAGTATTGAAAACCGCCCCTAAAAGAACGGACTGGGTTTTGAGGTGGATTTCTGCTTCGGTAAACAAAATCTTTGAAATATTGTCAAAATTCATATTTGCTGGAAAATATGTGATTTTACATTTTCACTGTTCCATTTTTGGGATCTTTAACATTGTCCTGATTGATTTGTGTTTAGTTTTTAAGACTGAAACTGAATTTTGTTTAACTACTTCTAAAAGATTTCATACACATTTCTGCACATCCTTCATGAAGACACATTATTTACATTATTTATTACTAATTACAGCTTTGGACTCACATCCGGTGGCATTTTTTTTTTTTTTCTGGTTGGTTAATGAATGAATGATTAATATATACAATTACGAT
Organism: Brachyptera putata; assembly: GCA_907164805.1. Lineage (NCBI taxonomy): Eukaryota > Metazoa > Arthropoda > Insecta > Plecoptera > Taeniopterygidae > Brachyptera > Brachyptera putata. The sequence goes on from OU015473.1 coordinate 2,128,716, forward strand.
CAAAAAATAAATGGGTAGATGAAGGTGATTAGATTACAAAAACATATTGGGTGCATTAGAAATGCTAAGATCTGTCAACATTTTGTTGAAGGCAGCGGGCTTGAGTAGTGTCTCCATTCTATTTTTCCATTCTATTATAATGTATTTATTCTTGATTTATGTGAAGAAAATATCATTCGAGGATATTGTTTATATTGAAAATAAAGTGCCATAAAAGTCAGTGAATTGAATTATAATCTGCGCGGAAGAAGATCACTCAAATGCATAACGCTAGATTTAGTTTTATAAAGTTGGCTTACTTGTTTTATACTCCAGTGGATATGACATAAACAGCCCACTGGATAAGTTTATAAACTTTCAAAGTTTAAACTTTTTATAAATAACAGCTGTGTTTTTTTTTACAATCATCATTTTGAATTCTTTGTACGAATTGGGTTATTTCTTTTTTGTTCACTTGACTTGAATATTTCTATGATTTCTTCTAATGAAAAAAAACAATCTGACAAAATGTGAATTTCATTACATTATTTTTCAGGTTTTTTTCTCAACAATGAAGTTGATGCTTCTATATGTTCCAAACATTATAGACACAACGTAACATTTTCAAAACATATAAACGATCGTAGTAACATCTCCCTTGATTGGAGAATATGATTTTGTATCAAGTTTCGAATTTATTTAAAAACAAAGTTATTTCACGTTCGAAAATATTGTGAAACTGCTTCGTGACAATTATAAAATGAACTACTGCAACCACTGAACCACTACGCTGCATGTGCCGGTTGAAATATTTAAAATACTTCCGGTAATTATTCGATTATTGAACTCCAAAACTGTTCGTAAATCGCAAAAAACATTTCAAAATGACAATATATCCGAAAATCACATACGGGGCTATGTTGAGAAAATCGCAAAAAATCACTTCAAAAGTGAATATCACACAAATTCACTGTTGGGCTCCAGACCCCCTTCAAGAGAGCGAGCCTGTCTAAGTCAATTATCGCTAGCGGTAGTAACTGAAGTCGCCGTTGGGCGTGGGTTCGAATCCCGCATAAGGCATGGGTTTTCGTAAACGTCTTTTCACCCATCATCACTTCATCGTTTCATTATCACCCGCTCATTCGTAGCCCCGTATAACCTAGCTGTTGGTGGGGTCATTAAGCAGCATTGAAAAAAAAGTCGAGAGAGCGGCCTTTTAGTTCAACTTATTTGGATTTTTTTTCAAAAAGCTACGAAAATGAAATTCCACAATGAGTTACAGACGTTCAGAAGTAATAAAACAGCGTCGATAACAAATAACTCTTCTGTATCTACTCCAATAATAACTCCCCAGTCTGGCAGTGAAAAGTATTTATCAGTGAAAACAATCGTAAATATAATGAGAATGTTTTGTTAACATGCGATATCTGACCTTGTTTTGTGTTAAGAGTCTATCGGAGTCGATTTAGCGAGATATTAGGTGTTTAAGGATATCTTTTGAACGGTATGAATAGTGATGGAACGTTGAAAATTTTCGAAAATTCTCAATTCATTAGAAAAATTTTCAGAAAATTTTCAATTCATTGAAAATTTTCAATGCAAATTTATTGAAATTTTCAATGAAAATTCTCAATAAATGTCATATCATTGAAAATTTTCTATGAATCCAATGGAATCCAATAAATTCACTGAATTCATTTTAATGATTTTTTTCAATGATTTTCTCAAAAAAACGTTGGGTTTCAACTTTCATTCAATTGATTGAAACTTTTCAATGCACAATCATTTAAATTTTCAATGTATATGTAAGTTATTTAAATTTTCCAAAGAGAATTTTCAGTGAAAATTCCCAATATTTTTCCTCATTTACTTCTCAAATGGGACATTACAAAGGAGTACTGGCCCAACCTACATTTAATTTATTTTCCCTATCCTTGACAATTGTATCTAAATGCAAACTGCAAATGCATGTGGTGGTTCAGCAAATCATTGCAAAGAGTGAATTCAAACGCCAACTTCTTCTGTAACCACACACAAACCAAAAAAAAAATCGACTTGAAAATAAATTTGAAAATTTTCAAGCTCTCGAAAATTTTCATGAAAATTTTCAAGCTCTCGAAAATTTTCATGAAAATTTTCAACGAAAAAATTTTCATGAAATTCAGATCACTAGGTATGAGATATCGAAATTCTGATGAGAGAGTCACACATATATTTGTAATTCCTTCAAAATGACGTAATATGGAATAATGAACTCTGAATTCTACTACCCACATATTTATATACTGCAGCGTTGGAAAACAATCATTCATAATTTATGGGGTATGAGTTAACGAAAGTTTTACGTACTGTACATCTTCTTCAAGGGTCCATGAGAGTCGATTTAGCGGAATATCAGTCCCAAGGTGATGACTTTCGAATGGTTTATGATGTCGAAAATCTGAAAACAATAAAACACAGATATTCTTATCAAGGCCTCCAAGATGGTGTCAGAAACAACATTTTATCTCAAATCACCTGAAAATACATATTATTTAAGCGTATACGTCCTAACCGTTTCGAACCCAGTTCGATCCCCGCCGCCGACCATCTGTACAGGGGTTTTTCGTGGTTTCCCTCTGTAGTCTGGGCTAATGCCGGGATGGTTCCTACAATAAGTCGGCCATGTCTGCTTCCTTCCATTACCCAAGAACCTTCATCTCATCATCCCATCATCTGATTAATCATCCATCCGATGCCATTAGATATCAGTTATCATAACAGTGCATCGTTAAATCCACTATAAAAAAATGAATAATTATCACCCACACCATCTTGGAGGCTTTGATAAGAATATCTGTGTTTCCTTGTTTTCGAAATTTTGATATGTCATTTCATTCATAAGTTACCACCAAAACACTTATATTCCGCTAAATCGACTCCCATGTACTCTTAAGGGTGGTCTGGACCAGACTTTTGACATGTCCAGCTACAATAATAATAGATACAGGACATATGACTTTAAAATGTGAAACTGATCGATTAATACATTGTTATCCTGAATAAAAAATTATCACTCTCGTAATAATTATGATACATAAAATTCCCCCTCTAACCTAATTGTTGGTGGGGTCGTTGAGCTAACAATTCATTTGATATCAACATTGTCGATGGAACGTTCTGTCTACAACACCCTTAACATTACATTATTATAAATCAACGAATAAATCTTCCATAAATTAAGAATATTTCCATATAAATAATTCGAACATTTGATTTTCAACTCATTTTTACATGCAATCTTGTGCTAAAATGTATAAAATCAAGGATATTGTATTTAAAACATTCGTGAACATCCCGATCGACCGTCCCCGGACTGAATTACCGTTGACGATCGGGCTGTTCGACACGTCATGTTCAGGGGGTAATATAAATATTCATGATTTTCGCTTTCACACTGCCGGTGTTTTTCCACATTTCCACGAGTTTATTTCTAGATTTCCATGAATTATTATCAACAATTTCCATCTTACAGTTCGCCGGATGTATAAATGTATATATATATATATATATATATATATATATATATATATATATATGTATATATATATATATATAAATATATATATATATATAATTTATTCAAAGATGAGTTAATTACATATCCAGAGATGAAACTGTTTTTACAAGATGAATATTTCTTTTATTGAATCGTGTTTCTAACCAAAGAACAAAGGAAGGACCAAAGTCAAAAATATTTAATGAAGATGAAGGCCTATTCAGTCAAAATGAAGGTATATCCGTACAGCTCTGTCAAAGAACATAAAAAGCTTTTTGAAGTCTTTTCATAAAAAGAACAAAAGATTGTATTTTCAGATTGTTAGAATGAATGAATGTATGGGCCTATATATATATATATATATATATATATATATATATATATATATATATATATATATATATATATATATATATATCGCGAATCGATTGATGCTGTCCACTGGGTATTGGACCAATCAGCGTTCGAGCTCGACTAAGGTATTCCGTGTCAAAAACGACGGGTTGTTAAAACGACGGTTGTTATTAAAAATTCCTTACACCAATATTAGTGAGAAATTCGGTCCAGACACAACAGTTGTGTATACTCATTTTCTAGCGAGAAGGAGGTGGTTTTTCTTACTTGATAATCGTGAAAACAATTCGTAAAAAATAAGATACAATTTCAAAAGTTTTGGCTGATGATAGTGATGCTATTAAGAAAGTATTTGTTTCACCGAGGCTACATTATTTGATAGATGAAATTTGTTTCATTCCACATAGTAATGTATCAAGATGTGTTTTTGAAAAAACAAATTCGAAACTATTAGTGTGAAAACAAGTGATGAAATGACAACGTTATCGGTGTCACAAACAAAAAAAACATTTAAAACTCGGTTTTAAAACTTTGAACAGTTTGATATTTAATTTCGATAATAACTGTTTTTACCAATTGACAGTTGATGGATTGAACGATAGTCCACGGAATAACTTTAAGTCACCATTGAATCGCATGTTAATTCAACACCTTAACTATCCGTTTGCAAATTATTACCAAGAGTTCGTTATTTCAGCTCCAACAATATAGATCTCGAGTAAATTTGAATACCAAAATTCTATATATCAAAATTGTTATTTAAAATTCAATTCAAAAGGAATTTTTGGACTTGATTCTGCCATTAATACAAAATATAGTCGCGCTTCTGCTGGTGAATATCATCCTAAAACTCTTAGAATTTCGTTTGATGATTAATATTGTGTTCAGCACATATACGCATGTTCATATATTTCAGGTAGAAATCTAATCAATTCCGGCTATACAGGTAGGTAGAGCCTCACGCTTCTGCTCGGTGACAAAGCTCTAAGGCCAAGTATTCTCACGAACACAATTCCAAGAACATCAGTTTTATGTTTGTTCCATTATGTTTCCGAAGCCGTGTTGACGAGAAATAATCTTGATAAAATATGTGTATTGAATTTGGTGTGTCGAGTCTTAGCGAAGACTACCATGACACTCTTGTGGAAAAGATGTATATATATATATATATATATATATATATATATATATATATATATATATATATATATATATATATATATATATACACATATATATATATATATATATATATATATATATATATAGAGAGAGAGAGAGAGACCCGGCAGAAGAGTGAAAGTGATAATTTTTGTTTGCTCAACGACCCCACCAACAGCTAGGTTATACGGGCTTCAGAACCGAAAGCGGTTCCTCAGCTGACTGAGCTACCGAGTACCGCAACGTCAATTAACCTTTCCGAACCAATATGGAGTAATTAACCTAATGAAGCAAATATCCTCAGCTCATTCAAACTAAACTAGAACTAATCTGGAACCTACTACCGGTCCGACAAATAGTCAGTTCATGAAATAAACAAGCATTGTTTGTTTGTTTGTTTGTTTGTTTGCAGCTATAACGTGATCCTGCTAATGCTAACGTACTTCCTGCCGATGTGCGCGATGGTCGCTTGCTACACGTCCATGGGGCTAGAACTGTGGGGATCGCGATCTATCGGCGAAATGACGCAACGACAGAGCGATTCGATCAGATCAAAGAGAAAGGTAATGATCTAATTAATTCAAATTCAAATTCACAGAGTTCCATACAATCCTAATTCATTCCTAAAGCCTGATTTACACGGTCCAAGTTTTCATCCAGGTCCTTGGATTCAAGGGTTGATTACAAGTTCTTGGATCGTCTAGATGGAAAACTTGAAGCAAATAGCTTCTATTCAACCCTGGAATTCAACCTTTCATCCAAGTCATTTTGTTTAGAGAATTCCTATCTTTTGTTCAACCTTTGATGAAACCAACCAATCAGAGGCTTTGACGTCACACAAGTCTAACGCGCATGCGCACTTGACCCGCCATATCTGATTGCCAGTCAGCTGTTACTAAGTCATCTAGATACTCGATCAGCATGTTCAACTATTAGGATTAATGTGCCGTGTATGGCCTTCAATAGATTGGACCGTGTAGACAGGCGTTCAATGTTCCATCCTAGTTGCTGTCAAAGTACTTGGACCAACCCTTGAATCCACGGACTTGGACCGTGTAAATCAGGCTTTAGTTCGAAAGCTCGACGGTGAAGAAAATAACCTGACCCATAATATACCACTGATATATTTAATATTACATTTAAAAAACAAAAAAAAGGTGACCAGCTATGAGACCACAAGGGGATGCGGAGAACATACGAGTTAGATGTACATTTCTTTAAATGAAGCTTCTCAATTCGGAGTGACAGGATCGGGTACGCTCGGGAGCTCACGTGACTTGACTTCGGATCTGTATTAGCACCGCCCCTACCGTTTGACTTGTGACATTTGTTTCACCCTGACGAAGACACGGCCTCCTGGACTGCAGCAATTTGAAATATTCAGTAGCCAACCTTACGAGAAATGCTAGGATTCTGTGATGAGAACAATGGAAATACACAAAGAAGACATGTTGGCATAGAAATTAGCTTTACTATTGAATTTTAAGAGCCTGCATCTTGGACAGATTTACAGAGTGCGATGTGGCAATATATATCTCAACAACTACAAACACCACGGACTCAAGGTCAATTGCAATCAATCAATAATACCCTCACAATTAGATGTGTCAAGTCGAATTTTGATAAATAATTCCATGATAGAGCAACAGTTGGATGAAAATGTGCATAATTTGATGATTTTCATTGTTAAATTCCCGGTCTTCGAATGGTATTATAGAGAAAAATTGGGAGGGCATATCTTTAAGTTCAACTTTGCTTATCAATATTTAAAACCCTGATTTGCCTATAATTTTACAGTCTTCCTATTTACGTATGCCAAAATGTGTAATGTAACTAGATTTTGTCAAATTCACGTCTCCGTAATTTTGAAGGTATCAGAATAATCTGCATTTCTACCATAATATAAATACTCCGAAATCTCATACCATTAAAAATTTATCAACAAAACACTGAAAATTCACTGAATCGACTCCCATACACTCTTAACCCCCCGAAAAAGTAGCTGTTTAAACAGTTTACTGTCTTGTCTCTGGAAAATAAAGATAAATCTTTTTTCCGGTCACGCATCACCCAGTCTATATAAGATATTCTCAACCTAACCTTTGACCCGAAGGAATTGGACCGCCTTGTAACGAATTCAATCGAAAGTTTCTGTTGTTTTTCTCAGTAGAGCTCTAAGTGACGTTTGGGATTTTCTATCAGTTATATTCGGAACTACGAAGAAGAAAGCTGTCCATCAGATACAACTCTGTGGAAATGTCAATGAAGAGAAATTGTGGTAACCAGTGGCGGGTTGACCATACCTTGTCCGGGGCCATGGCCCCGGACACAAAAGGGGTATAACATATGTATATATATATATATATATATATAATTATATATTATAATGCTTCCTCACGACCCCACCTACAGCTGAGTTATACGGGATATATATATATATATATATATATATATATATATAAATATATATATATATATATATATATGTATGTAAATATTCGTTCCATTAAGTCTCCCTCCCTCTCTTCTCACATCTCTCGTATTGTTGTCCACAGGTGGTCCGCATGTTCATCATGATCGTGCTGATCTTCGCCATCTGCTGGCTCCCTTACCACGCCTACTTCATCTACACGAACTACAACAGCAGCGTGACCTACACCAGCTACATACAGCATCTCTATCTCGCGTTCTACTGGCTGGCCATGTCCAACTCCATGGTCAATCCACTCATCTACTACTGGATGAACGCCAGGTGAGATTAGACACGCCCACTGACGTCATGATTTAGTGTATGAATATGGGGATAAGCGTGAATCAATCGAAACAGAGGTGGTCAAGTTGGAGCGTATTTTTTTTTTTTTTTTTGACGGGAAACGTCTGTAAAATATATGAAACGTAGCACTTTGTGGAACTGGTCGTTGAATAGATGCGTGACGTACATCAGCTACATACAGCATCTCTATCTCGCGTTCTACTGGCTGGCCATGTCCAACTCCATGGTCAATCCACTCATCTACTACTGGATGAACGCCAGGTGAGATCAGACACGCCCACTTACGTCATGATTCAGTATTGAAATATGAGAAATTAGGTCTGGACACGATGGTTTATGAGCGTGAATCAATTAGAAGAGAGCGAGTGCAGTTAAACGCAACTTGATTTTTTTTGACCGGAAACGTCTGTAAAATATATAAAACGTCATGATTTAGTATGGAAATGTGAATAATTATGTCTGGACCAGATGTTTCACGAGCGCGAAGCAATCGAAACAGAGGTGGTCAAGTTGGAGCGCCAGTTAATTTTTTTGACGTGAAACGTCTTTAAATTAGATAAAGGAGGAACTCTGTTGATCCGGTCGTCACATATACCAGACATCACGTACACCAGCTACCTATATATATATATATATATATATATATATATATATATATATATATATATATATATGTGTGTGTGTGTGTGTTTGTAATCGAATTCAGAAGATGGAACCACTCAGCTTATTTGCCTCTTTCTTCATAGTCAACTCGAACAAAAAACTCGCCTTGACTTGAGATTTATCTCTCGATTAAACGTTCGAATAAACTTTATAAAAACACTGACTCCGCTAAGGGAGAAAAACATGACAACAAGAATAAGAAAACCGAACAAACTTTCTCTTATTCAACGCTTGGACAGTTGACCATAGAGTATCTTCCACGTGTGGGTGTGCAGGCTCGCACTGCCGGTCGTTATGGTTGATTGATGAGGAAGACGGTCGATCGGAAACTTCAACTGTCGTCAGTGAAGTTTCCGACTCAATAAACTGTGAAGTTTATAGTTTTTACTCAGAAAGTATTCCGGTGTTTTTTTAGAAAAGTTTTATGGAATTTTCTGATGAAACATTTTCTTTTAAATGTGGTTGAATTATTTGAGTTCGTTCTCGTATGTATCATAGGATTTTTCCGTATAAATATTTGAAAATTATCAACTACAGATTTTATTGCTTTATTTATGTTTTATTTCATATCAAGTCGAGAAACAAATAGCGAGCAAATTTTGATGTTTCAGAAAATTCGTGTTCTTGCTTGCTCTTTGAGAATAAATGTAATATCAAAATCTGATATAAAAGTTCTTCAAAACTATACAGATCTTAGTAAGATGAGGAACCATATTGAAAAAAAGTGTGAAGTTGATAACTGTAGCCGTTTGACCTGTGGAGAACCGAAAAAAAAAAAACATAAAAACGAACACCAATTTTTTTCAGTACCTATGTCCGATTGAATCCTTGCTAAAGCTCGTCTAACAATGTGATCCAAATAAAATATGGCGAACCTGATTGGCGGTGCTGGCGAGCCGAAGTTTGAAGACCCCTGACATATATCATCTACAAACATATTTTTCACATCGCATCACCCCCCCCCCTCTCCCCTACCCCAGTTGACCCCATACAATTCGAACCACCCTTTGACCCGAATTTCAATTTCATTACTTTGTGTTTGTTATCGCAATGAACAAAAGCATTAACCAGAGGCACAAAAACAATGAAATCGCACAAAAGTACGATCGTAAAAAATATATAAAAAACTTTTTCCGTTTGTACGATGAAAAAGCGAACCGTATAATAAAAGTTTCGCGGCTGTTTGACAATAGTAAATGCTTTTAGTTGATTAATTGTAGGTATAATTCTACACAGGCCCATTCATCTTATTTTTATACTTTTTATTGGTTCAAATGGGACATCACATGCCGCCCCGGTGGCTAAGTCAATTATCGCTAGCGGTAGAACTGAAGTCACCGCTGGGCGTGGGTTCGAGTCCCGCATAAGGCATGGGTTTTTGTGTGTGAACGTCCTTTCACCTATCATCACTTATTCGTTTCATTATCATCCGCTCATTCGTACCCCCGTATAACCTAGCTGTTGGTGGGGTCGTTAAGCAAGAATAAAAAAACAAAAAATGTGACATTACATTTGCAATATGTATGAGGCATTTACAGGGCAAAGAGCATGGAAAGAGCTGGGAATGAGATTGAAGGAACCCCATTATTATGACAAAAGTAACCACTGGGCCAAGATAAGAATCATTCAAGCACGACTGGACAGGGTGCATAATTCGTTCATCAACAGAACCATAAGGGAATGGAATGGATTGAACAAGAGTATATTTGATGAGGTTAATAAAATGGATCATTTCAAAATGAAGGTAGTTAGGATGTGAGAAAAATTGAATAACTCAAGTTTCTCAAGTAATTAGACGATCTTTAGCGAGGATTCAATTTGACATACTGAAAAAAGTTGGTGTCCGTTCTTATTTTTATTTTCATTCATTTACTTATTTATTTCATTAGTTTTTTTTTATGTTTTTACACATTTCTGGAAATTTTCAGCTTGATCGGGTCAGCGATTTTGAAGAAAAAACATAAAATTTGCTAAATTGGTACTTTAAATTCCATGGTGACATCAAAAATGGGCGGGAGTGTCCTAAATCGACCGAATCTTAACTCGACTGATTCTCAGTTCGACCAAATCTCGACTCGACTAATTTTACAAGCAGCCAAGCCCACAGTACGGCGATCTCAACTCGTCTGATTCTCAACCCGACCGATTCTCAACCCGACCGAATCTCACCCCGTCCGTTCTATCATGTGACCTGCTTCAGACTAGCTGAGAATCGGTCAAGTTAGGACTCAGCCAAAATAGGCTATGAATGAGACTTAGTTTTCCATGAACTTGTTATTCTTTTTTCCCGCCAGGTTTCGCCAGTACTTCAAGGACGCAATCTGTGAATGGCGCTGTCTGCGCCGGCGCAAAGACGCGCGCGGGAATGGCGCCGAGACGCCGCCATTATCCCGCCATTACAACAGTCACTCGTACTCGAGGTCGCGGTCAGGTGAGGTCAAAGGTCAATACACGGAACATACAATTATAAATACTGGATAAGTTATACGACGGGGATTGGTCAATTGTACTGAAAACCAACTAATCTAAACTTCTATTTCTTGAACAACCTGCACCGAAGTGAAATTGAAGGGTATGGTTCCTCCCCTTTACGAATTGTTACCACCCATCAAATGTTCTATAGCCTCTAGTGATGGTTGAGGTTAGGTGGGTAAGGTACGTGTTCAGTGAAATGTCTGAGAAGGGAGGAGTGAAACCTCCCACTTCTACTTCTGTACACACAGGTTGGTCAAGAAGTAAACGTTCAGGTCAGTTGGTTTTGAATACAGTTAAAGCCTTCCCCACTAGTTACGATGGGGGAGTATAGTATAAGGATTGATTCATTGAACAAGAAGTGAGAGTTTTATTTCTGTTCATCTGATAGCTTTGGAAGATTATGCAAAAACAGATACAAGATGTATTGAGGGTTGGACTGGTTTGCCGGTTTGATAAGCCTCAAGATCAGATGGTTTATCCAGGTTTATCCAGGTTTATTTCATTTATTTTTAATTATTATTATTATTATATTGGGTTTAACGACGCACTGTTATGATGACTGAGATCTAATGGCGTCGGATGGATGATTAATGAGATGGTGGGATGATGAGATGAAGGTTCTTGGGTAATGGGAAGGATAGTGGGGAGGAAGCGGTCATGGCCGACTCATTGTAGGAACCATCCCGGCATTAGCCTAGACTATACAGAGGAAATAAACCATGAAAAAACCCTGTAAAGATGGTCGGCGACAGGGTTCGAACTGCGTTCGAAATTGAAACCACGAAAACCCCCTGTCACCCCTGTGTGGTGGGAATAGAACCCAGGTATCCTGAATGACGGTTCAGTGTACTAACCACTCGACCACACGCCTAAGTTCACATTTCAGAATGCAGGTGGGAATCAATTCAGCGAAATGTCAGTATTTTTATGAGTTTCTAACAACGCTATGAACATTGCAAAAAAACAAATATACCAATATAAACCAAGCGCACATATTTTTTATACCTTCAAAATGACATATATGAAAAAATCATACAACGCATTTAAACTGATATAGGCCTACAAGTTGAACAGGGTGTCGGAAAATTCATGATTTTCCCTGGAAAAGTTTTGACGGGGCCATGTGTGGTATCAAAATGAAGGTCCATTCATCAGATTGCATAAAATTTTTATTTCGTTCCGATCCAATGTATAGTTCTCCGGCAATCATGTTTTGAACACCCCCATGCGCAGGGGAGGGAGGGGGGAATTTGCGATTTTCCCCGGAAAAGTTTCCAGAGGGTCGTGTGTGGTATCAAAATGTAGGTACATTCATACCATTGCATAAATTCCTTATTTCGTTCCGATCCAATGTATAGTTCTCCGGCAAACAGGTTTTGAACAACCCCCCGTGCTGAGGGGTGTAGGAAAATTTGCGATTTTCCCCGGAAAAGTTTCCACAGGGTCATGTGTGGTATCAATATGTAGGTACATTCATTAGATTGCATAAATTTTTTATTTCGTTCCGATCTGATGTATAGTTCTGGAACAAACAGGTTTTGAACAACCCCATGTGCATAGGGGTGTCGGAAAATTTGCGATTTTCTTCGGAAAATTTTTCTCAGCGTCGTGTGTGGTATCGAAATTAAGGTACGTTCATTTGATTGCATAAAATCTTGATTTCGTCTCGATCCAATGTCTGGTTCTCCTAAAAAAAAATCCTGAATACCCTTCAAGAAAATTTGTGATTTTCTTTGGAAAATTTTTTGGAAAATTTTGAGTGGCATTATAATGCTCACGTGATCACCAGCTTTCAAAAATCCAACTATCAGCCCGATCGCATCATGGGTTCTCGAGCAATCCCCGATCGAAGATTGTCGATTTTTTTCTGTCGGACGGGTACTAGTATGGGGAAAAAATCAAAATTTGAAAAAAAGTCAAAGTCTTTTGCCGGAGCCGTGTTTGGTATCAAATGCAGGTACAGAATATCTGATGCCAAAAATGTTGATTTTAGCTCGATCCGATGTCTGGTTCTCTGTAAAAAAAATCTTGAAAATAAAGCCAAATTTGCAATTTTCTTTGGAAAAGTTTCTACACAGCCGTGTGGGGTATCAAATTGAAGATAATCGAAATTTATGACGTCTAGTTCTGATTTCAGCCCGATCCGATGTCTGGTTCTCCGGCAAACATGTTTTGAACCAACCACTGCCGATCGGGTGTCGGAAAATTCATGATTTTCCCCGGAAAAGTTTTGACAGGGTCGTGTGTGGTATCAACATAGAGGTACATTCAATTGATTGCGAAAAAAATCCAAGTTTGGCCAAATCCGATATTTGGTTTGCCGGCAAACAGGTTTTGAACACCCCCCCGTGCTGAGGGGTGTCGGAAAATTTACGATTTTCTTCGGAAAATCTTCCACATGGTCACGTGTGGTATCAAAATGAAGGTCCATTCATAACATTGCATAAAATTCTTATTTCGTTCCGATCCAATGTATAGTTCTCCGGCAATCATGTTTTGAACACCCCCATGCGCAGGGGGAGGGGGGGAAATTTGCGATTTTCCCCGGAAAAGCTTCCAGAGGGTCGTGTTTGGTATCAAAATGAAGCTACATTCATCAGATTGCGGAAAAAAAATATTTCGTTCCCATCCACGTTTGGTTTGCCGGTAAACATGTTTTGAACAACCCAATGTGTAGAGGGGTATCGGAAAATTTGCGATTTTCCCCCGAAAAAGCTTCCAGAGGGTCGTGTTTGGTATCAAAATAAAGCTACATTCATTAGAATGCAGAAAAGTTTTATTTCGTTCCGATTTGACGTTTGGTTTGCCGGTAAACATGTTTTGAACAACCCAATGAGTAGAGAGGTGTTGGAAAATTTATGCTTTACCTCGGAAAAGCTTCCAGAGGGTCGTGTGTGGTATCAAAATGAAGCTACATTCAATTGAACGCGAAAATTTCAAAGCACAGCGCGATCCGACGTTTTATTTACCGGTAAACATGTTTTGAACAACCCAATGTGTAGAGGGGTGTCGGAAAATTCATGATTTTCCTCGGAAAAGCTTCCAGAGGGTCGTGTGTGGTATCAAAATGAAGCTACATTCAATTGATTGCGAAAAGTTCAAACCACAGCCCGATCCGACGTTTGGTTTGCCGGTAAACATGTTTTGAACAACCCAATGTGTAGAGGGGTGTCGGAAAATTTATGATTTTCCCCGGAAAAGCTTCCAGAGGGTCGTGTGTGGTATCAAATCGAAGCTACATTCATTAGATTGCAGAAAATTTTTATTAAGTTCCGATCCGACGTTTGGTTTGCCGGTAAACATGTTTTGAACAACCCAATGTGTAGAGGGGTGTCGGAAAATTCATGATTTTCCTCGGAAAAGCTTCCAGAGGGCCGTGTGTGGTATCAAATTGAAGCTACATTTGATTGATTGCGACGATTTTGAACCTAAGCCCGATCCAACGTTGGTTTGCCGGTAAACATGTTTTGAACAACCCAATGTGTAGAGGGGGTCGGAGAATTTATGATTTTTCCCGGAAAAGCTTTCAGAGCGTCGTGTGTGGTACCGAAATGAAGCTACATTCAATTGATCGCGAAAATTTGAAATCTCAGTCCGATCCGACATTTGGTTTGCCGGTAAACATGTTTTGAACAACCCAATGTGTAGAGGGGGTCGGAAAATTTATGATTTTCCTCGGAAAAGCTTTCAGAGGGTCGTGTGTGGTATCAAAATGAAGCTACATTCAATTGATCGCGAAAATTTCAAACCACAGCACGATCCGACGTTTGGTTTGCCGGTAAACATGTTTTGAACAACCCAATGTGTAGAGGGGTGTCGGAAAATTTGCGATTTTCCCCGAAAAATCTTCCACGGGGTTGTGTGAGGTATCAATATGAAGGTACATTCATTAGATTGCAGAAAAGTTTCATTTCGTTCCGATTTGACGTTTGGTTTGCCGGTAAACATGTTTTGAACAACCCAATGAGTAGAGAGGTGTTGGAAAAACTATGATTTACCTCGGAAAAGCTTCCAGAGGGTCGTGTGTGGTATCAAAATGAAGCTACATTCATATTATTGCAGAAAATTTTTATCAGGTTCTGATCCGACGTTTGGTTTGCCGGTAAACATGTTTTGAACAACCCAATGAGTAGAGAGGTGTTGGAAAATTTATGATTTACCTCGGAAAAGCTTTCAGAGTGTCGTGTGTGGTATCAAAATGAAGCTAAATTCAATTGATCGCGAAAAAAATCAAACCACAGCGCGATCCGACGTTTGGTTTGCCGGTAAACATGTTTTGAACAACCCAATGTGTAGAGGGGTGTCGGAAAATTTGCGATTTTCCCCGAAAAAGCTTCCAGAGGGTCGTGTTCGGTATCAAAATAAAGCGACATTGATCAGAATGCAGAAAAGTTTCATTTAGTTCCGATTTGACGTTTGGTTTGCCGGTAAACATGTTTTGAACAACCCAATGAGTAGAGAGGTGTTGGAAAATTTATGATTCACCTCGGAAAAGCTTCCAGAGGGTCGTGTGTGGTATCAAATTGAAGCTACATTCAATTGATTGCGAAAATTTCGAGCCTCAGCCCGATCCAACGTTTGGTTTGCCGGTAAACATGTTTTGAACAACTCAATGTGTAGAGGGGTGTCGGAAAATTAATGATTTTCCCCGGAAAAGCTTCCAGGGGGTCGTGTGTGGTATAAAAATGAAGCTACATTCATTATATTGCAGAAAATTCTTATTAGGTTCCGATCCGACGTTTGGTTTGCCGGTAAACATGTTTTGAACAACCCAATGTGTAGAGGGGTGGCGGAAAATTCATGATTTTCCTCGAAAGAGCTTTCAGAGGGCCGTGTGTGGTATCAAATTGAAGCTACGTACAATCGATTGCAAAAATTCCGAACCTCAGCCCGATCCAACGTTTGGTTTGCCGGTAAACATGTTTTGAACAACCCAATGTGTAGAGGGGTGTCGGAAAATTTATGATTTCCCCCGGAAAAGCTTCCAGAGCGTCGTGTGTGAGACCGAAATGAAGCTACATTCAATTGATCGCGAAAATTCAAAATCTCAGCCCGATCCGACATTTGGTTTGCCGGTAAACATGTTTTGAACAACCCAATGAGTAGAGAGGTGTTGGAAAATTCATGATTTTCCTCGGAAAAGCTTCCAGGGTGTCGTGTGTGGTATCAAAATGAAGCTAAATTCAATTGAACGCGAAAATTCCAAAACACAGCGCGATCCGACGTTTGATTTACCGGTAAACATGTTTTGAACAACCCAATGTGTAGAGGGGTGTCGGAAAATTCATGATTTTCCTCGGAAAAGCTTCCAGGGGGTCGTGTGTGGTATCAAAATGAAGCTGATATCAATTGATCGCGAAAAGTTCAAACCACAGCGCGATCCGACGTTTGGTTTGCCGGTAAACATGTTTTGAACAACCCAATGTGTAGAGGGGTGTCGGAAAATTTGCGATTTTCCCCGAAAAAGCTTCCAGGGGGTTGTGTGTGGTATCAAAATAAAGCTACATTCATTAGAATGCAGAAAAGTTCTATTTCGTTCCGATTTGACGTTTGGTTTGCCGGTAAACATGTTTTGAACAACCCAATGAGTAGAGAGGTGTTGGAAAATTTATGATTTACCTCGGAAGAGCTTCCAGAGGGTCGTGTGTGGTATCAAAATGGAGCTACATTCAATTGAACGCGAAAATTCCAAACCACAGCGCGATTCGACGTTTGATTTACCGGTAAACATGTTTTGAACAACCCAATGTGTAGAGGGGTGTCGGAAAATTCATGATTTTCCTCGGAAAAGCTTCCAGGGGGTCGTGTGTGGTATCAAAATGTAGCTAATATCAATTGATCGCGAATAGTTGAAACCACAGCCCGATCCGACGTTTGGTTTGCCGGTAAACATGTTTTGAACAACTCAATGTGTGGAGGGGTGTCGGAAAATTTATGATTCTCCTCGGAAAAGCTTCCAGAGGGCCGTGTGTGGTATAAAAATGAAGCTACATTCATTAGATTGCAGAAAATTTTCATAAGGTTCTGATCCGATGTTTGGTTTGCCGTTGAACATGTTTTGAACAACCCAATGTGTAGAGGGGTGTCGGGAAATTTATGATTTTCCTCGGAATAGCGTCCAGAGGGCCGTGTGTGGTATCAAATTGAAGCTACATTCAATTGATTGCGAAAATTTCGAACCTAAGCCCGATCCAACGTTTGGTTTGCCGGTAAACATGTTTTGAACAACCCAATGTGTAGAGGGGGTCGGAGAATTTATGATTTTTCCCGGAAAAGCTTTCAGAGCGTCGTGTGTGGTACCGAAATGAAGCTACATTCAATTGATCGCGAAAATTTGAAATCTCAGCCCGATCCGACATTTGGTTTGCCGGTAAACATGTTTTGAACAATTCAATGTGTAGAGGGGTGTCGGAAAATTCATGATTTTCCCCGGAAAAGCTTTCAGAGGGTTGTGTGTGGTATCAAAATGAAGCTACATTCAATTGATTGCGAAAATTGCAAATCTCAGCCCGATCCGACATTTGGTTTGCCGGTAAACATGTTTTGAACAACCCAATGTGTAGAGGGGGTCGGAAAATTCATGATTTTCCTCGGAAAAGCTTTCAGAGGGTCGTGTGTGGTATCGAAATGAAGCTACATTCAATTAATTGCGAAAATTTGAACCACAGCCCGATCCGAAGTTTGGTTTGCCGGTAAACATGTTTTGAACAACCCAATGTGTAGAGGGGTGTCGGAAAATTCATGATTTTCCTCGGAGAAGCTTTCAGAGGGCCGTGTGTGGTATCAAATTGAAGCTACATTCAATTGATTGCGAAAATTTCGAGCCTCAGCCCGATCCGACGTTTGGTTTGCCGGTAAACATGTTTTGAACAACCCAATGTGTAGAGGGGTGTCGGAAAATTTGCGATTTTCCCTGGAAAAGCTTCCAGAGGGTCGTGTGTGGTATCAAAATAAAGCGACATTGATCAGAATGCAGAAAAGTTTCATTTAGTTCCGATTTGACGTTTGGTTTGCCGGTAAACATGTTTTGAACAACCCAATGAGTAGAGAGGTGTTGGAAAATTTATGATTCACCTCGGAAAAGCTTCCAGAGGGTCGTGTGTGGTATCTAAATGAAGCTACATTCAATTGAACGCGAAAATTTCAAACCCACAGCGCGATCCGACGTTTGATTTACCGGTAAACATGTTTTGAACAACCCAATGTGTAGAGGGGTGTCGGAAAATTCATGATTTTCCCCGGAAAAGCTTCCAGGGGGTCGTGTGTGGTATCAAATTGGAGCTACATTCAATTGATTGCGAAAATTTCGAATCACAGCCCGATCCAACGTTTGGTTTGCCGGTAAACATGTTTTGAACAACCCAATGTGTAGAGGGGGTCGGAAAATTCATGATTTTCCCCGGAAAAGCTTTCAGAGGGTTGTGTGTGGTATCAAAATGAAGCTACATTCAATTGATTGCGAAAATTGCAAATCTCAGCCCGATCCGACATTTGGTTTGCCGGTAAACATGTTTTGAACAACCCAATGTGTAGAGGGGGTCGGAAAATTTATGATTTTCCCCGGAAAAGCTTTCAGAGCGTCGTATGTGAGACCGAAATAAAGCTACATTCAATTGATCGCGAAAATTTGAAATCTCAGCCCGATCCGACATTTGGTTTGCCGGTAAACATGTTTTGAACAACCCAATGTGTAGAGAGGTGTCGGAAAATTTATGATTTACCTCGGAAAAGCTTTCAGAGTGTCGTGTGTGGTATCAAAATTAAGCTACATTTAATTGAACGCAAAAATTCCGAACCACAGCGCGATCCGACGTTTGATTTACCGGTAAACATGTTTTGAACAACCCAATGTGTAGAGGGGTGTCGGAAAATTCATGATTTTCCTCGGAAAAGCTTCCAGAGGGTCGTGTGTGGTATCAAAATGAAGCTACATTCAATCGATGGGGAAAATTTTGAACCTCAGCCCGATCCGACGTTTGGTTTGCCGGTAAACATGTTTTGAACAACCCAATGTGTAGAGGGGTGTCGGAAAATTTATGATTTTCCCCGGAAAAGCTTCCAGGGGGTCGTGTGTGGTATAAAAATGAAGCTACATTCATTAGATTGCAGAAAATTCTTATTAAGTTCCGATCCGACGTTTGGTTTGCCGGTAAACATGTTTTGAACAACCCAATGTGTAGAGGGGTGTCGGAAAATTCATGATTTTCCTCGGAAAAGCTTTCAGAGGGTTGTGTGTGGTATCAAAATGAAGCTACATTCAATCGGTTGCGAACATTGCGAACCTCAGCCCGATCCGACATTTGGTTTGCCGGTAAACATGTTTTGAACAACCCAATGTGTAGAGGGGTGTCGGAAAATTTATGATTTTCCTCGGAAAAGCTTTCAGAGGGCCGTGTGTGGTATCTAATTGAAGCTACATTCCACTGATTGCGAAAATTTTGAACCTACCCCGATCCGACGTTTGGTTTGCCGGTAAACATGTTTTGAACAACCCAATGTGTAGAGGGGGTCGGAAAATTCATGATTTTCCCCGGAAAAGCTTTCAGAGGGTTGTGTGTGGTATCAAAATGAAGCTACATTCAATTGATTGCGAAAATTGCAAATCTCAGCCCGATCCGACATTTGGTTTGCCGGTAAACATGTTTTGAACAACCCAATGTGTAGAGGGGGTCGGAAAATTTATGATTTTCCTCGGAAAAGCTTCCAGAGGGTCGTGTGTGGTATCGAAATGAAGCTACATTCAATTAATTGCGAAAATTTGAACCACAGCCCGATCCGAAGTTTGGTTTGCCGGTAAACATGTTTTGAACAACCCAATGTGTAGAGGGGTGTCGGAAAATTCATGATTTTCCTCGGAAAAGCTTTCAGAGGGCCGTGTGTGGTATAAAATTGAAGCTACATTCAACCGATTGCAAAAATTTCAAACCTCAGCCCGATCCGACGTTTGGTTTGCCGGTAAACATGTTTTGAACAACCCAATGTGTAGAGGGGGTCGGAAAATTCATGATTTTCCTCGGAAAAGCTCTCAGAGGGTCGTGTGTGCTATCGAAATAAAGCTACATTCAATTAATTGCGAAAATTTTAAACCAAAGCTCGATCCGACATTTGGTTCGCCGGTAAACATGTTTTGAACAACCCAATGTGTGGAGGGGGTCGGAAAATTTAGGATTTTCTTCGGAAAAGCTTTCAAAGGGTCGTGTGTGGTAAAGAAATGAAGCTAAATTCAATTGATCGCGAAAAGTTCAAACCACAGCGCGATCCGACGTTTGATTTGCCGGTAAACATGTTTTGAACAACCCAATGTGTAGAGGGGTGTCGGAAAATTTATGATTTTCCCCGGAAAAGCTTCCAGGGGGTCGTGTGTGGTATAAAAATGAAGCTACATTCATTATATTGCAGAAAATTCTTATTAGGTTCCGATCCGACGTTTGGTTTGCCGGTAAACATGTTTTGAACAACCCAATGTGTAGAGGGGTGTCGGAAAATTCATGATTTTCCTCGGAAAAGTTTACAGAGGGCCGTGTGTGGTATCAAATTGGAGCTACATTCAATTGATTGCGAAAATTCGAAACCTCAGCCCGATCCAACGTTTGGTTTGCCGGTAAACATGTTTTGAACAACCCAATGTGTAGAGGGGGTCGGAAAATTTATGATTTTCCCCGAAAAAGCTTTCAGAGCGTCGTGTGTGGTACCGAAATGAAGCTACATTCAATTGATCGCGAAAATTTGAAATCTCAGTCCGATCCGACATTTGGTTTGCCGGTAAACATGTTTTGAACAACCCAATGTGTAGAGGGGGGTCGGAAAATTTATGATTTTCTTCGGAAAAGCTTTCAAAGGGTCGTGTGTGGTAAAGAAATGAAGATACATTCAATTGATCGCGAAAATTTTAAAACACAGCTCGATTTGACGTTTGGTTAGCCGGTAAACATGTTTTGAACAACCCAATGTGTAGAGGGGTGTCGGAAAATTTATGATTTTTCCCGAAAAAGCTTCCAGAGGGTCGTGTGTGGTATCAAAATTAGGCTACATTCATTAGATTGCAGAAAAGTTTTATTATGTTCCGATCCGACGTTTGGTTTTCCGGTAAACATGTTTTGAACAATCCAATGTGTAGAGGGGTGTCGGAAAATGTATGATTTTCCTCGGAAAAGCTTTCGAAGGGTCGTGTGTGGAATCGAAATAAAGCCACATTCAATTGATTGCGAAAATTTTGAACCTCAGCCCGATCCGACATTTGATTTGCCGGTAAACATGTTTTGAACAACTCAATGTGTAGAGGGGTGTCGGAAAATCTATGATTTTTCCCGGAAAAGCTTCCAGAGGGTCGTGTTTGGTATCAAAATGAAGCTACATTCAATTGATTGCGAAAATTTTAAATCTCAGCCCGATCCGACATTTGGTTTGCCGGTAAACATGTTTTGAACAACCCAATGTGTAGAGGGGTGTCGGAAAATCTATGATTTTTCCCGGAAAAGCTTCCAGGGGGTCGTGTTTGGTATCAAAATGAAGCTACATTCAATTGATTGCGAAAATTTCGAGCCTCAGCCCGATCCAACGTTTGGTTTGCCGGTAAACATGTTTTGAACAACCCAATGTGTAGAGGGGTGTCGGAAAATTCATGATTTTCCTCGGAAAAGCTTTCAGAGGGTTGTGTGTGGTATCAAAATGAAGCCACATTCAATTGATTGCGAAAATTTTAAACCTCAGCCCGATCCGACGTTTGGTTTGCCGGTAAACATGTTTTGAACAACCCAATGTGTAGAGGGGTGTCGGAAAATTTATGATTTTCCTCGGAAAAGCTTTCAGAGGGTTGTGTGTGGTATCAAAATGAAGCCACATTCAATTGATTGCGAAAATTTCAAACCTCAGCGCGATCCGACATTTGGTTTGCCGGTAAACATGTTTTGAACATCCATAAACAGCCCTATCTGTGAAAATCATGCAGAATGAATTGATTAGTTTCTATTTTCAACATCTCCGGAATATTTTCAAAAATATCTCTGTTCGATCCTCATTGAAAAGTTGATATATTACACCTTTAAGAGCTTACCACTACTGATACTTCGTTTTATCGACTCCCACGCCCTCTGAGAAAACATGCATCATGAATTTCATAACCATTGAAGATAATATCCCACCCACTCTATCTAATAATAGTTGTAACTCATGAAGACAAGATACCATCGAAGTTATACAAGAGTACCTTGCAATTAGCTTCATGGAGTTGAGCTTCACTTTGAATATTCGTACCTCAGACTCCATTAATACCCACCTATTTGTTGTGTGTATGCGCGAGAAATGCGTGTAGGAGGCTGATGTTGTATTAACTATCAAATGGCAATCAAGTCAGTATTAGAAGTCAACGAAATGAAGCGAGATGGTATGTAGAACAAGAAGAGAGAGAGAGAGAGAGAAAGGCGAGAGATGATGAGGAGAGAGGAAGAAAGCGAGAGAGTGGGTGTGTAGTGTGTTGGTGCTATACATACAACACACATATATATATATATATATATATATATATATATATATATATATATATATATATATATATATATATATATATATATATATATATATATATATATATATATATATATATATATATATATGCGTGTGTGTGTAGGTTATTCACACCGTGTGTCAAGCTCAGCTCCGATATCAAGATTGTCGTATGCAATAACGTGAGTGGTGGTGCCAGGTTACAATGCGGCTCCTCCACCTATATTGCGTGTTGTCATTGTACACTTTGCTTTGACATCGAATTCAAAGGATCCTGATCTTCTACCTCGAAACCACTTCCGTCAACATTGAAATATTCGAATCAGCCATTTTGAAGTTAAAACATAGAATGTGCCAAATTGGTACCACTCGAAGCAGTTTTTACCCATTTTTACCCATACTATTACTATTCGCTCGTCTAACAACGCATATATGGCGTTTTCATTGTAGAAAAAAAAAATTACTTTACTGACGACCATTAATAATGAAACTGACATTCTGTGATAACATGTACTATAAAGACGCAGCATAACTTGTAACACTTGTATAACTGCTAATAAACAATTATCATTATCATTATTATCATTATTATTATTATTATTACCACTGTTATTATTATTATATTGTGATGAAGTCTGACGGTTTGTTGATATCACTACATCATGGTTTGACTAATAATATAATCAAGATCAAATCTACCATCAACACACCTTTGTAATTCCCTTCCCCTCTTTTTATGAACTAACCACGCAACAATGAACCCCCCCCCCCCCCCCCCCCCCCCCCCCCACGACCCGCACAGTGAGAACAACAACAACGAGGTTATAAAACAATCGAGATAACTTTGTCAACAGATCCAAGAGGCTTTGTGTTCAGACAATACGGGAACAATGCGGGGTGTAATGAAAGGTTCAATTGACAAATGTGTCTAGGACAGATAATGCGTGATGTTATATGAGAGCGTTTCGCGTCGTGATGCGTGATGATGCGTGATGATGCGTGATGATGCGTGAGATTCACGAGATGGTTAACGGAGTACTGGATATGCATTCATTCATTCATCCGAGTATAACAAGTCATGTATATAAATAGTTGAAAGTGATATAATTGATACAATAGTATGTTGTTGTAAATACGAACGTACTGATATAATCTATGTACAAACTACGAACTATGATTGGACGAGCTTTAGCGAGGATTCAATTTGACATACTGAAGATGATTGGTGTTCGTTTTTTATGTTTTTTGTTCATGTTTTTTTGTCGGTTCCTCACAGGTCAAACGGCTACAGCTATCGGCTTCAAATTTTTCTAAATATGGTTCCCCATCCAACTTAGATCTGTATAGTTTTGTGGCATTAATCGGGTGGTAAGTTATTTTCATAAATTTTAGAAATTTCAAAAATACGGTACCCTTTAGAATAACACAGTGGGAAAAGAAGAATATTTTCATTTTACAAAAAAATGAAATTTTGCGTGAAGTTGAACTACATTTTTATACACTTTCCTAGAAATTTTCAACTTGATCGGGTCAGCCATTTTGAGAAAAAACATAAAATGTGCTAAATTGGTACCACTCGAAGCAGTTTTCACCCATTTTTACCCATACTATTTGCTCGTCTAACAACGCATATATGGCGTTTTTCTAGTATTTCAAGTATACATCTCATTTCCATGAGTGAAATCAATTTGTGATTGTGCGTAATATGTGCTTTTCACGTTTGAATCGATATTCTTCAATAAAGTCCAACTATTCAACTCAATAGTATGCATTGTTATTGTTAAGGTGAATCCATGGTAATACAATGTTGAAACGTTTTTCAGATTTACGATTATTCTCGTAATTTTTCTATATTCGATTTTCAATGTATTCTAACAGTGATCATGCCTTCAGATATTTTAGTATCGATCGGCGTCATTATCCAAGTGTTTAGCATTTGGAAACGTAAGTATATGATGGTATCAGGTCCCGTCCTGATTCATAGATATCCTGATTCGTCGAAATCCTGATTCGTCTAAATCACAATTCGTGTACTTCAATTGGCTCCGAAATCATCGACTTTCCGATTAATTGGAATCCTAAATCGTCTACTTTTAGTGATTTACTCTCAATTCCTTGAAATCCTCATTCGTTCAGTTTTGATGATTCCCAATTCATCGAAATCCCGATTTATTAGAATCCCAATTCGATAATGTAAGATATATAAGATGATGATAATTGTTGATTATAATTATATCCATGGAAATATAAGACCACAATTCAATATTTGGAATATTTTTTTCTCAGTTGAGAATGTGAGTAAATTACCAGTCGTCTGATAAAGCGATGGCTAATGTTCCTCTGGTCATTATCGGGGTCGGCATTCAAGCGTTCAGTTTCTATAAACGTGAGTGTTCAGTCAAGTTCAGGATAGTAATGTCTCATCTTATGGCAGTTCAGTATAGACTTATCTTTAGACAGTTCAGTATAGTAATGACTTATTTTAAGACAGTTCAGTATAGTAATGTCTCATCTTTAGACAGTTCAGGATGGTAAGATCTGTATACTGTGTATTATACTGTGAACGAATATTCAACAGAAACTAATTCTAATTTAGATTTGGGAACTAGAATTTTATACCAGATTATGTTTAGAATTCCAATCCAGAATCTATCACTTAGAACATTCTGATAAAAATTAATTTTAATTTCAATTATTTCTAGAATATATCAAATAACATGTCAGATATTTCACAATGTGAAATCAAATGATGACAATAAACCATATTATTATTGAATTTTGATGATAATATTAATTTAATCTCCAGACAGTTCGGTCTATTAATGTCTTTATGTTCTTTCCATTACTCTATGCATTGATCCATTATTCTGTGTCAATCGTGGCAGCTATTGTATGCTAATGGCAGACTAATAATGAATATATTCATATTACCTGAACAGTAATGATTCAACAAAGATATGGAACATTGGAAAATATAATAATGATAAAAATAATGAGAGTATAAATGATAATAATCATTATGATAATAATAATAATAATAATCTTCATTGTCAATTATTCGATTTAACATTGTAAAATATTTGACATGTGAAATATGTAATATCAGAAGATTATCAAAATTGAAATTAATTTTCACTGGAATGTTTTAAATAATGATTTCTCAAATGGAATTATAAATCTAAATCTGGTATAAGATTCCGGAATCAAAAGTTCTGATTTCTGAATCTAATTGGAATGGTTTATGTTGAATAGGAATTAAGCGTTCACAGTATAATAACAATCATATATTAAAAATTATTCCGAATTACATTTAAAAGCTGGGCCTGATAATGGTTTTAGAAAGTAGGCAAGTGAATAGATGAATTTTGGTGCTGCATAATGAAGGCTATATGTTAATAGAGATAATTTATGTTTCTAGGTGAAATATATCAGACAGGCAACTAGCTATCTATGCAGATATAACTTCCCCACATCAATGGTATATTATTAGGAAAACGCCATATATGCGTTGTTAGACGAGCAAATAGTAATAGTATGGGTTTAAATGGGTAAAAACTGCTTCGAGTGGTACCAATTTAGCACATTTTATGTTTTTTCTTCAAAATGGCTCACCCGATCAAGCTGAAATTTTTCAGAAATGTTTATCAAATTGTAATTCAACTTCATGCGAAATTTTATTTTTTGGAAAATATAATATATATTTCTTTTCCGCCATGTTATTCTAATGGGTATTTTTGAAAGTTCTAAAATTCATAGAAAAAAACGTCACTCCCCGATAATGCCACAAAACTATACAGATCTAAGTTAGTTGAGGAACCATATTGAAAAAAGTTTGAAGTTGATAGCTGTAGCCGTTTGACCTGTGGAGAACCGACAAAAAAAATACCAAACAAAAAAACATAAAAACGAACACCAATATTTTCAGTATGTCAAATTGAATCCTCGCTAACGCTCATCCAATAACCGCTGTTTGTGTTCTGCTCCCGCCCCCCCAGTGATCGAGAACAGCAAAGAGTCAGGTTGGTACGTTGTCCTCTACCTGTTGATCAACGACTTCGGAGGCAACATCATCATGAGGGGTCTGGATATTAATCGACCGCCTGCGTCACAGTGATGACGTGGCACGCTACGTCACGTGATTTTCGGTATAGAGAAATGGCGGGAACTTGTACCGGATGTGGTTTTGAATGTGTTTGGAACCATTTTGTTTGGAGATGTGTATTGAATAAAAAATAATTTTATTGAGAAAATTGAATGTTCATTATTTTATTTTATTACGATAGATTTGAAAGTTGTGCAGTATAGTTGATTGGTTATCATCTTAATATACAAGAAATCTTATGATAAATTACTACATTTTGAATCAACTAATGCAGAACGCCTGAAACTAATTCGTATTGAATTGATGGAAAAACAAAATCAAGTTCATCTTTTTCCGTGTGTAGGGCTATTGGAAAAATGATTTGATAAACGTTTATGGCATGCAGGAATTTGAAAGCAATGATTGTGAAATTTTGAAACTTGCAAAAGCCGATAGTTCCAAGTTTATGTTCAACCTTGGTGGCATGCCATTAGATAATTATGATTTTCATAAGTCTTTTTGTTCGATAATCATTATCGTTTCAGCTATCAATAAATTGTCACAAAATTTCATGAGATTTCAAATTGATCTGTATCACTGAAATGAAGTCAAAGTCGGGAACGAAACAGAAGAAAACCTCTAAGACTGAAAAATCTTGAAGAAGTGAAGTCAAGCCGGTCTAGATTTTGAGTCTCGCATCCGACAGGGTTTATATAAACATCATATTTCACAATTTGCTTATTCGATTATGAAAACCGAGTTTGCCTATAAGTTTGACGACTATCCTTGCTACATCAGAATGACATGCAATAGGTCGATCCACAGAGGAATAACGGCATCTACCAACATAACAAAATCAAATGTCACCAGCCTCACTCAGTGACTGAGAATAAATTAGCGAATATCTTCAAATTATTACCGCGGGTATTATTGAATTCTCCGTGACTACCTTACCACCATGGATCTGGACGGTGATTTGGTACATGTTTTATCGTTGATGGGACAGGAAGTTGAGACACCATAAGAGACCGCGCGGCAACCCAACGCAACCCTCAATACATGTTGTTCCGGACCTTCATCACTGTAACAATAACACATACTATGTACTACTGTACTCATGAATCTCATTTCATCATTGTATTTCATTCATTGCAATTTCATTTTCATTGCATTTCAATTTTACAATTGTTGATTATATTTCAAACTGTGATTTTTTCTGTCATATACTGACAGATTATTATTTTAAATGTACTGTATGGTATTCATATAATATGTAATTACTTGTTACGTGACTGTCTTTATTATCTCCGTGATCTCCGGGACAGTTCATGAATTAATATTTGTTCATTATTATTATTATTATTATTTCTACTCCCCTGAAAGTGTTCCATTTCCAGAAGGCTTATTCTATAACTCTAAAACGAAACGAAATATATAACCGGCACATGCAGTGTAGTGGTTAACGCGCTCGCTTCATGTGATCTGGCAGGCGAGGGAAATTCCGAACCCAGTTCGATCCCCGCCGCCGACCATCTCTACAGAGGTTTTTCATGGTTTCCCTCTGAAGTCTAGGCTAATGCCGGAATGGTTCCTACAATAAGTCGGCCATGACCGCTTCCTTCCCATTGCCCAAGAACCTTCATCTCATCATCCTATCATCTCATTAATCACCCATCCGACGCCATTAGATCTCAGTTATCATAACAGTGCGTCGTTAAACCCAATATAAAAAAACGAAACGAAATCAGGCCATCTTCGATCTGTCCCAACTATTTCGTATACTTCAACACGGTGTATCATATGGGCTCTGACACTTTCGTCACGCATCCGTTTCGTTTACTGTTATAGAATAAGGGCCCAGAGGTCAATTGAAACAATGACACATTCTCTACATTCTCTCTAAAAGTATCTCACTTCCAGGAGGCGGTGACAACAACTGTCAAGGATACAACAATGGCCGCCATCATTGCGTCAACATGAACAAACCGTGTTGCCAGGAACGCCAGCGAATCAATCACCACCATAACTATGGCAACCATCACAACAATTACCATCAGCGCAACGTGCAGTGGTTTGACAGTTGCAATAACACATCGAGCATGGGACGAGGTGAGTCGGTGATCTGGGCAGTGTTGAATCCAGGCATACCTGCGGGGGGGAAGCCCCCCGTGGCTTGTCGTTTGCCCCCTAACCCGAGATAAAAACATAATGCACTATAGTGTATTTTTTGAGAAATACGTAGGGGCCTATTTCGTTTTTTTAAAAATATTTGTAGAAACTGAAGAGTGTGAAGCCCTCCCTCACGTAGCTTGTCGTCTGCCCCCCCCCCCCCCCCCCCGAGATAAAAACATAAGGAACTGTAGTGTATTTTTTGAGAAATAGGCCTACGTATTTCGTTTTTTTTTTAAATATTTGTAGAAACTGAAAAGTATTAGGAATTTACGATTCATCACTGAGGAAAAACAATTTTAGATGCTATTTATTTGTATTGTTATTTGTCATTCTGCCCGTGAATCCTGGTAAGTGACACCTCAAATGTCAGAAGTGGCTGGAGTGGAGTCAGTTTCATATGGATCAGTCGAGTGTACACTACCGGTACCCGTCATATTGTAATTACCTCTCATCATATTATTAAAAATTGGTAGCATAATCGTTTTATAATGGAGCGACATCAAAATTCAAAATCTGCGTATTTTCGTATATACAGGCCTAATATAGGTTATCATGCTTGATTTTATGTGCGTATCCCTTGCTTCCCCCCCCCCCCCCCCCCCCCGAAAAACACAAAAAGGTCCCCCACAATAAATCTCTGGATTCACCACTGATCATGGGAGATATGAAACTGATCGGAATAAATCAAGGAGAGTAAAAGCGCGTATGATGTGTATTATATTCTTTGAAAACAATTACAATTAATATTGACATCAAAGTGCTGTTACTCTTCGAAAATGGTCGAGGTTAGTTTTAGATAGAGAAAGATTTTCGAATGATGAATATAAGTCCAGAGAAGTAAAATGGTGAATATTGAAATCAATCATATCTAATAGGACAATCATGACAATATCATCAACGTATCTGGCAAACCATAGATTTTCATAGATTTCTTGAAATTGGATGAGATGATTTGAAGATGGATGATAATGTGAATCCGATAAATTCTGAGCTTGTGAAATAAGAGAGGATCTAGCTAAAGAAACATTCCGAATATAGGTCGTTGGAAGAATTAATCTATCCCACAACCCGGGGTCAAGAGCATTACACACCAAGTTAAAAGTGTGTTGTTATATAATTCACAAATACCAGTGAAATTAAATGTGTTTCTTGGAAATTATCCAACACTTTTCCTTCATATAACAACATAAAACTGAGAACTTTATCACAAATTTCAAACTCTTCATCAAGTCATGAGATAAAAAAAAATTACATCCTCAGAAGTCAACAATACAAAATAATATAATATCCCCCGACCTCAATGTTGGCCCGACTGTTTCATTCTAATGATGAATCTCACCATTTTATCTTCTCTAACAAGAACAAATTGTTACACTTAGTTCCCTCGAAACAAAAGCCGTCTTATATTCAATAAACCCCAAAGCGTTTTCTCACTTTTCTTCAACAAACTTCCTGGCTCAATTCCAATTGGACCACGAAACAACACCCTCGGAAATAATAAATAACAACTCTGCTCTCGATTCTTTTCCAGGTTATCCCAACAACAACGTGAACGCAATGAAACTCAACCGATGCGGTGCTAACGGTCATGGTGAATGGTGCTGCAGCAGTTACACCAATAACCACGCGGGGGGTAATGGTGGTACAACTGCGTCGTGCATCACCATGACGGCAACAATACCAGCATCGCAACAATATAACTGGAGGCGGGAAACGAGTAACGGCATCGCGACGGCATTGGTGTGAGACGAGAGACATCGTTCGAATTTCGAACGATATTGAGAATTTGTATTTGAATTTGGAAATTGTGAAAATTGTGAATTTGTTAATTGTGATCACGGTCTGGAATAGGAGTAGTGCTGCTGGTACCACTGAAATTTGTGCGAAACGCTAGGTGAAAAGAGGCCAGTGGGCCACACTCTAAGCATGCGCGCACCAAATATACGTCATTGTTGGTAGCAAGACGTCAACTGGACCACGTGACTGGCCTGTTTTCACCTAGCGTTACGCACAGATTTTGGTGGAACTAGCAGCACGAAATAGCTTCGATACAAGACATCTCGACCTCTCTATAGTAGGGCAGACCGTGATTGTCATGTTTCGAATTCCGGAATTAGAATACATAGGTAAATACAAGAGGAGTTGGTGAAGACAGGAATATCACCGTATGAGCCACGCCCCCTAAACTAGTCATAGTGTTAAAGGTATTTGATTCGCAGTTTCTCGCTTTTCATTGGTAATACCGATTCTTAATGAGGAATTCCAAAATCGTTCGCTAAAAAATATCGGTAGATAAGGAAAGAAAATCCCATAACCCTTGGTCAAAAACATTTATATAAAATCCAAAAATTGAAAAAAAATCTCAGGATGGAATCGAATCCTGGCCAACGAATCAGACGCCTTAGCGCTGAGCCATGCAGACACCATAATGTGGTGGTGGTTATAAGAATGTTGAGTTCTGAACGAACGTCTGTATAAACGTCTATGATTGGTTCAGGGGCGTGGCTTAC
Organism: Brachyptera putata; assembly: GCA_907164805.1. Lineage (NCBI taxonomy): Eukaryota > Metazoa > Arthropoda > Insecta > Plecoptera > Taeniopterygidae > Brachyptera > Brachyptera putata. The sequence continues at coordinate 2,159,924 of OU015473.1, forward strand.
GCGGTGATATTCCTGTCTTAACCCGCTTTTGACATAAGATTGTAATTTTGAGATAATATCTATCTATTATATAGGTTATGAATGCGATGAGCATACAATATTATGAATACTCAAATAACATGATATTTATTTTTCACAAAAATGGAAAATTGGTGCAGATAATAAAAATTAAATAATCTCGATTTTAGCGATGATGAATGTAGTTTAGACATATAGGCCTATAAGACGAACGGAAAATTTGATCGCGAAAAATGGAGTAATGGATGTGTACTCAAACTTGCTATCATGTTGAAATGTTGTTTTCTCAGTGATTTTCTATGTACCTTGCGATATTACAGTGTAACTTTTGAATGTACAAGCATTTTATATTTTAATTTTCACGTAATAGATTGTGAAAACATTTTCTAAAGATGAATGAATTCTCTTTCAAAATATATAAATACATAAATTGTATTATGAATACAAAGACATGTTTATAATAATAAGTATAACTGTGGTAAAATGGGAAAATCAAAATAAATCTAAATCGAACTTTCAAAAAACGTAAAGGTTGAAACTCTCACATATTACATTGAGATATCATCTTTAAAATCTATTCGAAAAGGCAAAATATACCAGCTATGATTAATGACATCGATTCATTAAAAATACGTCACAAAAATGACATCCTTTACAAAAACGCAAAGCTAGTGGTTGGTTTAATTTGTTATGTCAAAGCTGGCGCGACACCAACACCCGCTGTCTCGAACTATACTCTGACATTCGAGTGATCGATGAACAACCATTGATATGTGGTTTTCGATTATAATCGATATACGTGACTTTCGATTAGAATGATTCATTCATCAGCGAGAAGTTTATAATTGGAACCTTTTTGAAAGTTTGAACATTAACTACGAGTTTTGTTATTCGATTTATCGAAATGTGATTGATCGATTCGAGAGGTCTAATCGCAAACTCGTGATAACGAACGAAGTAATTGAGTTAGAGACCAGATGAATGTGGAATTAGATAAAACACGACAGAAGGGAAAATAGTTAGCTGATGTACATGTTTTGGTTTTAAAATAGATCTTGAAAACTAATGAATCGTTCATTTGTATTGGTTCTCAAAACAGAACCAAAAGAGTGGGGAAAAACAATTGGATTGGCTTGTAATTTGGAAGTGAAAATTCACAAATGAGAAATCTAATTACAACGAATGAGTTATCGATCGATTGATTTCCATATCACTCAGATGGTACTTGCTTGAATGAATGAATAACATTGAAATAATTAGATTGAAAATATAGCATGCACATTGCTTATGAAAATAGAGAAATTCATCTTCACAATTTTATTCTAGGTTCTCGAATTAGTGTGATTTAATGAAAAGTATATCAACTCCAAGATGTTTGCATGCTTTCTAATTGATATAACATTATATTTAACTAAATTCCATCAGTTTTACGATAATACGTCAATGAATTCCATGACATTATCGGCATTCATTGACGTTTTATCTTGAAACTATTGATTATTGATTAAAGATTATGACTATATATGATTATTGACAATTTCCTATTGATTAAAGTACATTGAATTATGTCGGATTTGATATACTTTTCAATCAATTACACTGGTTTGAGAACAAAGAAGAAATAATGAAGGCACATTTCTCCATTTTTATAAGCACTGCATGCATCCCTCAATATTTTTTCCGATATAAATTCAATGAAATTGATTCTCATAGATATTTCAATTTTGTATTAATAAATTAAATAAATTATCGTGGTGGATTGGGATATCTTTCCAATTTTCAAATTGATAACGAAACTATGATGCCCATGATTTTATCTGTATACATTATCAGGGAGAGGATATCTTAGAATCAATACTAACAAATAATAAGTTAAAATTGGTTTCATTAAATGCATTTGTAATTATTCGTTCATTTTGGAAAGAAATTTGATAAATAACTATCGCAATTATTTTAATTTTCATGTTTGCCAATATTTCCAATATGCATTTTTTTTCAACGCGTGGAAGTGCCGAGTTACATGAAACGGGTCGCGCCAGCTTCATTGTTGACACGGGTGGAAGTGCCTGGACATTATTCGGGTCGAGCAAGCACTTGTTAATTTCATGGAAATACTAATAATTCACTCACTTTTCAAACGATGGAACAACATTATACAATATATTTAGAGAAATAAAATCGAGCTTTAAATTATAATAAATCACATTTCTTTCATAATTAATAATGAATTGATATCGTTTCAACGTTTTGCATGTAAACTTGAGAAATTTGAATGATTTTCATTTCCTCAAATGACAGGTGACAAAATCACGTTCTTCTCTCAATATTATTTCACTTTCATTATTATTTTCATTATTTTTTAAATATTTCTGTTTACATTTATCACCTACATAATATTTGTCTCAACTTTGTATCGCAATAATATTTTATTCATACAATCTATTCATTTTTTAATTTGTTTCTACCTTATCAGTGACCGAATGGATTAATATGAATCAACCTTATATTATCACTTGAACGACTGAGGAAAACCCCTACTGTCGACAACGAAGTATAATAACGGTTGTATTACTGGAAGAGCTGAACACGCTGATTGTGTAACTTGTCTTTGGTTGACTCTGGAGGTTTTAGTGTACAAGATATTATCCCAATCAAGTAAACAACGAGGATCACAATATAGTGTGAACTTTAACCATCGCACAAAACTGATATATATATATATATATATATATATATATATATATATATATATATATATATATATATATATATATATATATATATATATATATATATATATATAATAGGCCCATTCCATCGTGTTGAAACAAACATGATATTAGAACGTATACGTTAATTCAATTTAGGTTTTTATCGAATACACAATTAAAATATCAATATCATTCCAGTTGACTCTTTACAGATGTTCCATTGTGATCTAATTTTATTGAGAATTGTAAATAAAGTTTGATATTTGAGCTGTTTATATGTCATCTAATCGTTTAGAAGCTGATAGACTTTTTCATTGTGATCTTTTATTGGTCAATAGTTATAAGGCCAAGTCGAGAAAACTATTTGATAATAATTCATAATAATAATATTTATAATAATAATATGTACAAAAGAAACGATGCTATATTTTGTGATGAAGAGAAATAAATTAGAGTTAAAAATGTAGGTTTAAGAAAGTACAGGGTATAAATTATTCTGTAATTGTTGAAAAATTCAATGTTTGTGTTCTATTGGTGATTATTGTGTAATGGATTGAAATGAATTATATTGAATGAAATAAAAAACGTTGTGAAAATTCTGGTAATATTTTATTCTAGTTTTTACGAATCTTAAGTACTAATCCATTAATATTAGTTAGATGTACATAATAAACATATGTACACATAGGGTGATATAAAGTTGATCCGCTAACTATTGGTTAATCCACTAACTATCGTTTCCTCAACGTGTAGACATTCTGAAAACCCACTTTCCCTTAATTATTTTCATGTATTCCAATTTTGAAGAATTATTTTTTCAAATAATATTACAACAATAGGAAAACGTTTGCGTTCCAAGATTATAAATATGTTCATAATAATATGGAAAATAATCGAAAACCGCACACCTTGGTTCCTTTCACTCACCGACTTTATTATGCAAGCGGTAAGATCGCCCTTGTGGTGCCACATTCAAACAATTCTATACCTTGTTATCCTTGGCCTTTATTGAGAAACATTGACTTTGTCAAGTTTTTGATGTTGATAAATTATGACAAAAGTACAAGGTAAGCAGACTTATTATTTCAATTTTGGTTTTGAAAAATAACTTATATTAGCTGGCACGATAACTAGAAGTTACTCTTATGTTGTTTTATCTGGCTATAGTGACATGAAAACTAGAAAAAGCGAATCGCTCATTCGCTTATAGTAGGCCTATGAAACAGAATATTAGTTAGCTACAATCAATAAAAATCCAATTACTTCAATGATATGATTTTTTTTTTAAATTAAATAAAATGAGTAGTTTTTTTAATCATTAGAGATAATTACTAATCCTCTAATTATTAATCAAAGTACGAAAATAATAAATACAGCCAAGGGTGATAACAAGTCAATTCACTAACTATTGCTTGATCCACTAACTATCAATTCGTAAAACTGGGCCTAAAGTGATCTAATTTGCTATCAAATCATATTATTTTATTGACCCATACATTTTAATTAGCACGACGATTAATTATACTCAATTGCTTATGTACTTGGCCTTTTCAGTACAAAAATATTCATCATTAATTATGTTTATTTATATTGTTGACAACATTTCAAAATGCAATCTTATCAATGAAGTATGAATTTCTCAGATTACTTCAACTCAATTCTTAGAAATGTGCAATTGTCAAGTTGTGCATTAAATACAGCTCACTCATTACACATATGCACTCATTTCAACAACAATTATATAATAACCATGATGAATAATTACAAATTATTACTGAGGACGAATATAAAGGTCGGACGAAGGTAGACCAGTTCGTTTGACCAGATCCCCCCCCCCCCCCTCTCCCCCTCCCCCTCCCCCTCCCCCTTCAGTTTGTAGTGTTGTTATAATCAGCTGTCCCTGACGGTAGGCCTACAGTGTAGTGCGGCAGTATTATATTGATCGTTCAGTACACCGACTAGGCCTAGCGAAATACCTAGCATTTGTGCCCATAGAAATGGAGGAAGAGAATTCTACTAAGAAAACTAGAGAACAGCATCAAGATGAGGTAAATACATAATCATTTGGAATTATAAATAATGTTTTGTAAGTGTTGAGATATTTGACAGATTCTGAAATGTAATTTTGTTATTGTTTTAGCAACTGCTCCAGCCCTTTCATTACATCACTCAAGTGCCCGGGAAAGAGATAAGAGCGAAATTAGCACTTGCTTTCAATTATTGGTTGAAAATACCCAGTGAGAAACTGCAAGTTGTTAGTGAAATAGTGAAAATGCTTCATAATGCAAGTTTGCTGTAAGTCATGTGTCAACATAACCTCAAAATATATTTTTCATTGTAGTTCAGTTATCGTGCTGTCAAGTGTAGAATAATTCGTCGGTACTCATAGAGAGGATTTAGGTTCATTTCACCTCTCGTAAGTTCCAGATTGGTGTTTCGTAGTAGGTCTAATTGTCGATAACGTCCACACTAATCATGAACTAAGTTATTGACACATAGGCCTAACCGTGCGAGTCATAGGCCCAGATTGGGTAAAATTCATTAGTCATAGTGAAAGCATAGGACCTGTGTTTACTCAAGGCATTAGCAATAATTTCGGAGACTCCCAACTGTTTTTAATGTGAGGGTTAGGGCATTGAATGAAGATCATTTTAGGCTTAATCTTTAATTAACTATATGACGGCCAAGTATGCGTAGGCCTTAATGCATACGCATTTTTACACTCTTCAATATGGTTCATTTTCTATCTGCAACAGTAAGTAATGTTGACATGAAGTCCATCTCAGGGAGAGTCGAGTCTGACGTCAGAGCTTTTTCCCCGCTACATTACCCCCACTACTGACTTCGTCGGTGTGAGAAGTCCGAACCTCTCGAAGGGATGGTGGCGGAAAGGATGTAATACCTGCGCTGATGAAACAATAACTTGAATGACCATTATAGAAATAAATTAAAATCGTCATCGAAGAATTACGCATTGAAAATGAAAAAATCTAAGCAATTTCCTTCTTTATTATCAACAAATCACTCGTATGCGGCCGAAATATGCTGATATGTTTGTGAAAGTGATTTTTATTCATCTGTTATTTTCAAAAGAAGTCAGTAGTGGGGGCAACGTAGCGGGGAAAAAGCTCTGATGTCAGACTCAACTCTCCCTGAGATGGACCTTAGTACATCTGTCTACATCGAGTAGTTAGACTGATGAACTAGGCCTCGTTTAATTTGTTATGTCAATATTATACGCAAAAATAAACATATATTCAATATATATTTTAGCATCGACGACATCCAAGATAACTCGATACTGCGACGGGGCATACCGGTGGCGCACTCCATCTACGGGGTGGCGAGTACAATCAATGCCGGCAACTACATTATGTTCCTCGCGCTGGAGAGAGTGCTCAGCCTGAATCACCCGGAGGCCACCACCGTCTACACGGAGCAGCTACTCGAGTTGCATAGGGGCCAGGGGATGGAGATTTACTGGCGAGATAACTTTCTCTGTCCTTCCGAGGAGGAGTACAGGCAGATGACTATCAGAAGTAGGTGGAAAATATCGAGAGAGGGGGGGGGATTGGTTGAGAGTCCATGGGAGTCGATTTAGCGGAATATCAGTTTTTTGGTGATAACTTTTGAACGGTGTGAGATATCGAAATTCTGAAAACGAGGAAACACAGATATTTTCAATACCTTCAAGATGGTGTAAGTAATAATTATTTATCTCAAATCGCCTGATTTTCAGGCATATATGTTTGAAAATACACATTTTTTTTATTGTGTACGCATGATAGTCAGGCGTTAGGAGTTGAATAGTTATTACTAACACCATCTTGAAGGTATTGAAAATATCTACGTTTCCTCGTTTTCAGAATTTTGATATCTCATACCGTTCAAAAGTTATCACCAAAAACCTGATATCCCGCTAAATTTTACTCGGGTAAAATAAACTTGATTCGGTTACTATCAAATCTAGGGAGCCGTGAATTTAATCTGCAACATTTCTATCTATTTAATGAATAAAAAACATTTATAAATTTATTTTCTTCAAAACGGCTTGTCCAAATGCATAGGCCTAGGCGCTAAATGACCTCGCTGTCAACGCGCCTTTGAACCCTAACACTAACAGGGTTCCCACCTACCTGGAAAACCTGGAATAGTCGGGGAATTCACTATAGCTACTGAAAAGTCAGGGAATTTGGCAAAAAATCATAAAACCTGGAAACGTCAGGGTAAAGGACCAGGAAAATAAAACCATCCATGCAGGAAAACGATCCATCCAGGAAAATTTAGCATTGATTATGTGGGAGTGGGGTGAGAAAAAATGAATGATAGAAGCAGGAAAACGATGGATCCGGGAACGATGCATAGAGGTTTCACTATACTGTCCTTACTACCTTTTAATGCAGGCCTGCCACCAACTTTTTTTTAAAATCCTGTTTATGTTACCCAAAAATCCTGTAAAATCCTGTAAAAATCTCATCAAAATATCCTGTAAAATCCTGTAAATTATGCGTTACTAGTTCAAAAAATGCGGAAATTTACCAAAATATATTGTAAAAAATCCACTATCCACTCTATTACCAAATGCAAAATACCAAATCCACTCTATTAGACAATAAACAATATTGATAATATATCTTCCAAGTTTAGATTTGTTTTTATCCATCCTACAGTGTTGAGAGAGTAGCCCCCTATAGACTCAGTTATCACCCATATAGCACACTTCCAGGCAAGCATTGTTGATTGATGATAAACAGAGGTGTCAAAGTGTTTGTCTTGGTATTCAGTGTAACATGATCCAGAGTCTGACCTCCTGACCTCTAATGGAGGAAAAAGGCGTAAGGATATTTTATGAGTATGTTTGTTGTCATTTGTTGACACATTTACGACAATATTACATCCCCACAATTGACGATTGGGGGTCTGCCCTATGCTTTAATATGGACGACCGTCGTGCATACAATCTGAAGACGATTGTGGGTTCGCCCTATGCTTTAACACTGGACGACCGGCAGTGTTTCACGGGAACTGTTTTTTGCGATGTTTTTACATCAGAAAAAAACTGTTTTCAGCGAGCGCGCATAAATATATTGCAGAATATGACAGTTTTGCGTCTTATATGCGTGTAAATACCGTAACTCTACCGATTTACCGCTGTTTATGTTCAAATTTTCGTGAAGTCACAGATATCCGTGAAAATGAGCAAATTTGCTCAAAAATCCTGTACACTTTTTAAACCCAAAAAATCCGTGAAAACGGAAAAATCCGTGAAAACGGCAGGCCTGTTTTAATGCATCAGGCCCTGGAATTGAGCAAAATAGAACCGGAAAAGTCGGGGAATTTCATACCAAGATATAAATGGAAACCATGTCTAACCAACGAACGTTGTTTACAGAGACGGGCGGGCTGTTATGCTGGCTATCGCCGCTAC
>OU015473.1:2168580-2201080 GCA_907164805.1 Brachyptera putata
ATCTTTCAGTACACCGACTAGGCCTAGCGAAATACCTAGCATTTGTGCCCATAGAAATGGAGGAAGAGAATTCTACTAAGAAAACTAGAGAACAGCATCAAGATGAGGTAAATACATAATCATTTGGAATTATAAATAATGTTTTGTAAGTGTTGAGATATTTGACAGATTCTGAAATGTAATTTTGTTATTGTTTTAGCAACTGCTCCAGCCCTTTCATTACATCACTCAAGTGCCCGGGAAAGAGATAAGAGCGAAATTAGCACTTGCTTTCAATTATTGGTTGAAAATACCCAGTGAGAAACTGCAAGTTGTTAGTGAAATAGTGAAAATGCTTCATAATGCAAGTTTGCTGTAAGTCATGTGTCAACATAACCTCAAAATATATTTTTCATTGTAGTTCAGTTATCGTGCTGTCAAGTGTAGAATAATTCGTCGGTACTCATAGAGAGGATTTAGGTTCATTTCACCTCTCGTAAGTTCCAGATTGGTGTTTCGTAGTAGGTCTAATTGTCGATAACGTCCACACTAATCATGAACTAAGTTATTGACACATAGGCCTAACCGTGCGAGTCATAGGCCCAGATTGGGTAAAATTCATTAGTCATAGTGAAAGCATAGGACCTGTGTTTACTCAAGGCATTAGCAATAATTTCGGAGACTCCCAACTGTTTTTAATGTGAGGGTTAGGGCATTGAATGAAGATAATTTTAGGCTTAATCTTTAATTAACTATATGACGGCCAAGTATGCGTAGGCCTTAATGCATACGCATTTTTACACTCTTCAATATGGTTCATTTTCTATCTGCAACAGTAAGTAATGTTGACATAAAGTCCATCTCGGGGAGAGTCGAGTCTGACGTCAGATCTTTTTTCCCTGCTACGTTACCCCCACTACTGACTTCGTCGGTGTGAGAAGTCCGAAGCTCTCGAAAGGATGGTGGCGGAAAAGATGTAATACCCGCGCCGATGAAACAATAACTCAAATGACCGTTATAGAAATAAATTAAAATCGTCATCAAAGAATTCAGATGATCTGAAGATGGGACTACACATTGAAAATGATAATCTAAGCAATTTCCTTTTTTATTATTAAAAAATCACTCATATACCACTGAAATACGCTGATATGTTTGTGAAAGTGATTTTTATTCATCTGTTATTTTCAAAAGAAGTCAGTAGTGTGGGTAACGTAGCGGGGAAAAAAGCTCTGATGTCAGACTCAACTCTCCCTGACATGGACTTTAGGACTTGTGTTTACATCGAGTTGTTAGATCGAAAAACTAGGCCTCGTTCAATTTGTTTTGTCAATATCATACGCAAATATAAATATATATTCTAGCATCGACGACATCCAAGATAACTCGATACTGCGACGGGGCATACCGGTGGCGCACTCCATCTACGGGGTGGCGAGTACAATCAATGCCGGCAACTACATTATGTTCCTCGCGCTGGAGAGAGTGCTCAGCCTGAATCACCCGGAAGCCACCACCGTCTACACGGAGCAGCTACTCGAGTTGCATAGGGGCCAGGGGATGGAGATTTACTGGCGAGACAACTTTCTCTGTCCTTCCGAGGAGGAGTACAGGCAGATGACCATCAGAAGTAGGTGGAAAATATCGAGAGGGGGGGGGTTGGTTGAGAGTCCATGGGAGTCGATTTAGCGGAATATCAGTTTTTTGGTGATCACTTTTGAACGGTGTGAGATATCGAAATTCTGAAAACGAGGAAACACAGATATTTTCAATACCTTCAAGATGGTGTAAGAAATAATTATTTATCTCGGATCGCCTGGTTTTCAGGCATATATGTTTGAAAATACACATTTTTTTATTGTGTACGCATGACAGTCAGGCGTTAGGAGTTGAATGGTTATTACATACACCATCTTGAAGGTATTGAAAATATCTACGTTTCCTCGTTTTCAGAATGTTGATATCTCATACCGTTCAAAAGTGATCACCAAAAAACTGATATCCCGCTAAATTTTACTCGGGTAAAATAAACTTGATTCGGTTACTATCAAATCTAGGGAGCCGTGAATCCATATCTGCAACATTTCTATCTATTTAATGAATAAAAAACATTTATAAATTTATTTTCTTCAAAACGGCTTGTCCAAATGCATAGGCCTAGGCGCTAAATGACCTCGCTGTCAACGCGCCTTTGAACCCTAACACTAACATGGTTCCCACCTACGTGGAAAACCTGGAATGGTCAGGGAATTCACTATAGCTACTGAAAAGTCAGGGAATTTGGCAAAAAATCATAAAACCTGGAAATGTCAGGGAAAAGGACCAGGAAAATAAAACAATCCATGCAGGAAAACGATCCATCCAGGAAAATTTAGTATTGATTATATGGGAGCGGGGTGAAAAAAAATGAACGATAGAAGCAGGAAAACAATGGATCCGGGAACGATGCATAGAGGTTTCACTATACTGTCCTTACTATCTTTCAACGCATCAGACCCTAGAATTAGAGACCTGGAATAGTCAGGGAATTTCATACCAAGATATAAGTGGGAACCCTGACTAACCAACGAACGTTGTTTACAGAGACGGGCGGGCTGTTTATGCTGGCTATCCGCCTGATGCAGCTATTCAGCGAGAACAAGGACGACTACACCAAGCTAGCGGGTATCATCGGACTCTACTTCCAGATCCGAGACGACTACTGTAACCTGTGTCTCAAGGAGGTACGTGCGGGATCATGTCGGGGAGAAACCAGCAGCTTACCTTGATGAGTAGTAGAGGAAGTTATTGTGGAAAGTAGAATATGACCGGCACATGCAGCGCAGTGGTTAACGCGCTCACTTAACGTGATCCGGGAGGCGAGAGGTTTTTGGACCCGGTTCGATCCTCGCCACCATCCATATTTACAGGGGTTTTTCGTTTTTTCCCTCTGTAGTCTAGGCTAATGCCGGGATGGTTCCTATACAATAAGTCGGCCATGACTGCTTCTTTCCCACTATCCTACCCATTACCCAAGAACCTTCATCTCATCATCCCATCATCTCATTAATCATCCATCCGACGCCATTAGATCTGCGCTATCATAACAGTGCGTCGCTAAACCTATAAGAAAAGAAATACGTAGATTATGTTGAGGAGAAACCAGCAGCTTACCTTGATGAGTAGTAGAGGAAGTTTTGGCCAAAAGTAGATGATGCTGGGAAGAAATATAGTCTATCTGAATTCGAAAATTCTGAGTTCAGTTTTTTTCTAATTTTCTATTTCAGTTTTGTTGTAGCCTACCTGTATTGTTCCAAATATAAAACATGATTTTTCCCGTTTTTAGTGTCCAGAAGTCGCTACTGATATGCGAATCTCAGCCTAGCATAAGTTCAAAATTTAAAATTTTTGTCATTGGGCTGTAGGCATACCAAACTTACGGCGTATCGTAAATGGTCGCCAACTATGGAAATCTATTTTAAAATTTGTTTCTCAAGTTCAACTAAATTATCCTAGTCGGCAAAAAAGTCCACGCACCGTAAAACCCAAATATTAATTCTGGCATATCACGTCACATTATGGACTGAGAAGATGATAACGAAAAGAAAGTCACGTTATCACATTATTGCTTCGTATGAACATTTCCGTAATTAAAACAAATAAAAAACATGAGATAGTGAGTTATAGTTTGTGATAACATTTTTTGAAACTGTCCCCTTCCAAATGATTGCGGAATGAATACATTGAATCATAACGATTTATATATGAATTGCTTTCTGTAACTGTGAGCTAATTTAAATTTGATTTCAAAGGTAATTTAAATGTGCGTTACCTTTTAGCGATGAACACAAATTGTTCGGAAAGTTTTTTTCTTCAATATGTTTACGTTCCAGGTCTTCCAGAGCTCAAAAAACCTACTGTTATTTTCACGAATATCCGCGAAAATGATGCTTTACGCGATTTTTTGCAATTATGTCTTTTTAGTCGCAAGTATTACATCAATTTAAAAAAAATTATCTCATAGCTGACTAAAGACATCTAAATATTCAAAAGTTCCGTTTGTTTTTCGATGAATAATTCAAAATAACAGTAGGCCTACATAGGCTAACGATAATTATTTACCATCAATTCTTATCAAACCGCCCCGGTGGCTGAGTCAATTATCGCTAGCGGTTGAAACTGAAGTCACCGTTGGGCGTGGGTTCGAGCCCCACGTAAGACATGGGTTCTTGTAAACGTCCTTTCATCTATCTTCACTTCATCGTTTCATTATCATCCGCTCATTCGTACCCCCGTATAACCTAGCAGTTTGTGGGGTCGGTGAGCAACATTAAAAAAAATATATATCCAACACAAAATAATAAAAGATGTCAGTAAACCAAAATGTGTGAGAAATCATCAAAAAAGGTGAAAAAACTCCGCCACTGAAAACGATTTTTGTAAAAAAATAGTCAACACAAATTCACCCCTTTTAGTTATTTAAAATCCAAAATTGGGTTTTAAATTCACTCTAAAATGCTTGCCTCTGCCTATAAGGATGTCTAATGATGCGGTCACGTTTTATTCCAGTATTCCGAGAACAAGAGCTACTGCGAAGATCTCACCGAGGGGAAGTTCAGTTTCCCGATCATCCACGCAATCAGAAGTCGGCCGGACGATAAGCAAGTCATCCGTATCCTTTTACACGACTTTCAATGACTTTCTACTCGAAGCAGTTTTTACCCATACTATTACTATCCGCTCGTTACTCTTTCATTGGATAATTTTGGAAGTAAACACTAAACAATCATATAAAAATAATGAAATACCTGTTGATTATCGATTTAATCGACTATATCTATATATATTGATACTATAAACACATTCGATCATCATATCAAACAAGTGATTATCGATACATATCGATATATCGAATATCAACTGGCAACCCTACTTTATACGGTCATTTATCAAAAGTAGTTTTTCTCACGTTTCGTACGGTGAAACAGCCTCAATTTCATAACAGCGTTCCAACAGCCGGCCGTATCTGTCCTTGACCCGCCGCCAGACATCCTCCGGCAGCGCACGCGCGAGATCGAGGTCAAACGCTACTGCATCACCCTGCTGGAGCGGTACGGGTCGTTCAGTCACACGCGCGACACGCTCCTGCAGCTGGAGGCAGACGCGAGGTCAGAGGTCGCGCGACTCGGGGAAAACCCCTTCATGGACGCCGTCCTGGACGAGCTACACTCGTGGAACAAGGAGACGGACGCGGAACTGACGATGTAGGGCGCGGAATGTGAGGGGTGCGGAACGTGAAATGGGTAGAATGTGAAGGAGGTACGGAATGTGAAGGAGGTACGGAATGTGAAGAAGGTGTGGAATGTGAAGGTGGAACGGAATGTGAAGGAGGTACGGAATGTGAAGGGGGTACGGAATGTGAAGGAGGTACGGAATGTGAAGGAGGCACGGAATGTGAAGGAGGTGCGGAATGTGAAGGAGGTACGGAATGTGAAGGAGGCACGGAATGTGAAGGAGGTACGGAATGTGAAGGAGGTACGGAATGTGAAGGAGGCACGGAATGTGAAGGGGGCGCGGAATGGAACGACATGACAAGAACATTCAAGTACGCGGAATGAAATGGAACAACACAGATTTCAAGTTGGACGGGATGCGGAACGACGCCAACTCTCGATAATCTCGTTTTGATGTTTCGCCGATTTTGTCGATTGTTCTTTGTTGGGTGTTTATTTATTTAATTTTGATTTATCTAATTTTGTGATAATTTTATTTAAAAATAGCAAACTTTGGAATACCATACTATTGTATTTGTTTTCAATAATATAGAATTCCAAAATCTAAATTTAGCCAACGCATTATTGCTCAGTAAATATCCACGATATAATTTGGTTGGTTTTTCAGTCGAGCATATTCTATTAGGCGTACCACGTTCCATGTTAGCAATACGAAAATTCAGAATTCCCGTGACTTGAACTCTGCTTCGATAGTAATTAGGGCCTATACTACAATTTCGTGATTTGTGGTTGATTTAATACTTTTTTGTTGTTACTTTGAATGGAGAAAACTTCGTCGCCAAACAAATGCGTCTTGTACTTTAGTGGTCATGCTGTGGGAACATTGTGGTCCATTCGCTGCATCGTGATGATATTTCTAGGGGTGTGCGAGTCAACCAAATTTAGAGTCCAAGTCTCCGCCAGAATCGAACTCGGACTTCTAATAATTTTAGTTTCAATTCCAGGGTCCATTCGAGTTTTGGAATCTGGCAGGATTCCGAAATTTGAATGCTCGAATTCTCAAAATTTGAATGCTCGAATTCTCAAAATTTGATTGCTCGAATTCTCAAAATTTGAAATACCGTATTGTCCCGAATATAAGCCGACCCCCAAACTTTTAGATCAACAATTGAAAAAATGGTTCATCTCCTTCCCACGTAAATCATCACTCTTCCGAGTTAGAATGTAGTCAATTTCGTATTACGCGTGAGGGAGCTATGGCAACTGCGTGTGAGAAACCGTTGAGAGGGGCCTCACAATCGTGTGTACTCGGCTAGTGCCGATGACGCGCGATCGTCATATGGCCCGCCCACTCGTCAAGGTCTGACAAGACAATGCAGCTAACAGCTCAACGTGCATTTGTTTATTACTGCGCGTCAAATAAAATCGATGGATAATGGGATTCTTCGTGATAAAACATTTATTAAATGTGTTTTTAGTGCAATATTTTGCAGTTTCAAGTTGATTCCATTGTTAAGAGTGTGCATGTGTAGTGTGCCCAATCATATTTAGTAAAAAACGTGTTTTGGACTCGCAATTTCGAGAAAAACCCTCGGCGTATATTCGGGACAATACGGTAATCATTATTTCCAATCTAAAAAACCCACTTAGCGAATACCGCGTTCATGGAAAGCCAGCTTGATCAAAATAATTCACTTTCGGTCCATTCCATTTCAGATCAACGAGGGTTTACTGTAGTTTGTTGTTATTTGCTCATTCCTCTAGACTATGATTTCGTTGTAGTCGTTGTAAATATTAGGGCTGTGCAGTAAATACTGGTTGTATTTGTAGTTACGTATCTTGGAAGTTTCGTTGGAGTTGGAAAAGTATTTTGTTTTTGTTTTCGTAATAATGTGTGATCCATTTAGACGTTTTATGCGTGGATATTTTGATTCTGGTGATGGTGATGTGACAAATATTTTTTGGAAATTTTTGAGTGAATTTTCAAAATGCCAATCTGAGCTTGGCCCACCTAAGTGATTAAAATTTATGAAAAATTATGTATAATTTTTTTTTACATGTTCGTTAATGACCCCATTATCAAGTAGGTTATATGGGGGTACGAATGAGCGGGTGATAATGGAACGATGAAGTGATTATAGGTGAGAGGACGTTGAAAAAAACTTGTCCAACCTGACTTCAGTTTCTACCGCTAGCGATAATTGACTGAGCCACAGGGGCGGGTATCATATATGCCTATATATGAATCATTTTTTTACAGATTCAACAATATTTCCTCAATTTTTACTCCATAATTTTAAAATTTCAGATAATTACATCCAAAAATATTAAATATTCTGTTATAGCAAGGATTGGCTTTTCAAAAATTCACCCGAAAATGTTCTTTTTGTTTATTTTTCAAAATGTTTATTTGTGTATATTGAGGGTTGGAGGGGAATCGATTGAGGAGTGAAACCAAGGTCACTATCTAAGAATCAGGTCGTTATACACATCATCGAAATTAGAATTTTCATAATTATTGAAGGTTAAGAATTATGAAAAATTTGAAAACTCGTCTTGAAAACTCGATACTTCTTATTGTATTATTATGTTTCATTTATTCGTATATTTTGTACTGCGAGTCATTTTATAAATATGTTTGTTTATTTCTAGCATAGTTACAACAATTGTGAGCACTGGTCTATCATACGGTGTACCGGAACCATTGTGTGAATCACTTTGTGATACTTATAACGTGGAACGATAATTTACACGTAGACCTATATTGCATGAACAACTTGTAACGTGTCTGAATGCTATGAAGATAGTTATAATTCTTGTTTTGACTTCGTCAATAGGTCTAGAGTTCAAAAGGCAACAATATTCATTCATTATTGTTTTTATACAGTGTAAAGCTGGGCTTCCATACTAAACGGTATGCGATTCGGACACCGGAATCCGATTTCGTAATGCGATTTTCAGACTGCCATCTCAAGAGTAGATATAGAACCTCATGTGTTTAGAAATATAAATAACTTTAGAGCTGGGATAAAGAGACTGTACAATATGAATTAAGAAGAAACACACACAACTTCCGTTTATATTATAATCCGAAATCGCAAAAAGTAGAGCCGAGCTCAATAATCGAGAATCGCATCGGACTCGTCCCTGATTGGTCCGATTTTCAACATCCGATATCGCAATCCGAATAACGCAGGTATGGAAGGCCAGCATTATACACTGTCTACAGGTAGTGAGAATAGAGCAGAAGCCCCGTAACAACATGTGCCTCACTACCTGCATGATAATATGAATTATAAATTAGATCAGTAAAAAAAAAAAAAAAAGCAAATGAATTCAGAATTAAAATAACTTAATATGAAACACAAATGCCTAGTCTGACATATTTAAAGTTTTAAAAGTATATCTAATTGAGTAAAAATGTTCTAAGTTGTCTACAAAATATATCAAAAAAATCATCTATTCTCAAATTGACAGGTAGGCCTAAAGAGTTATAAAAAGCGCCAGACCGAAAACAGAACCCTCTTTGATATTGTGTGTTCCTGGCAAATGGGGGTTTTAATGTGGCCAATTGGTTTAATCGAGGCCTTAATGACGCATTGAAAACCAGTTACGAAAACAGTCGGAATGCACACTGGTTTCAGTTCTCCGTTTTAACAGTTGAAATTGAAATGTTATAAGATAGCAAATGCGGAGACCTCGACCCTACTCTTACAATGCTTTGTCTGTGTGTTTTTTTGTTTTGTTTTATTGGTAGACGGCTTACTTACTTGGCAACGAGTATAACTCGAAATATTATTTTAAAAATCACAAATGGTTTTAATGTACGACTAATGTCGATGCTTTTCAATAAAGCTAATCTTAAGAGGCCACAGGAGTCCATTTAGTGAAATATCAGTTTTTTGGTGATAACTTCTGAACGGTATGAGATATCGAAATTCTAATACAAAGGAAACATAGATAATTTTAATACCTTCAAGATGGTATACATTATAACTATTTTACTCATATTGCATATTTGTCAAAAATATACAGCTTGAAAAACACATTTTTCAACAGTATACGCTTTAAAATTAATGATACGAGTTTTATAGTTGATTTTATACCATCTTGATGGTATTAAAATTGTCTGCGTTTCCTCCATATTATAATTTTGATCTCTCATACCGTTCAAAAGTTATCATCAAAAAACTGATATTTCGCTAAACCGACGCCCGTGCGCTTGTAAAGTACTTCCAAAGTGTACGACAATACTTAATATTTAATTAGCTCAATATGTAAAAAGTCTTAAACGAATACATTCTATCGTACGATAGTTTATTACATGTAGAAACTAGGTATTGTATAATGAATGTGGCATATCTATTAGACTATTGTATGCGTGAAATTCAAGAATTAACTCTAGTATTTTCACGCGTTAACTAACTGGCACAGTTCCTGTTAGCGGTTACCTATTGCTGAGACGGTGTTTAGAGATTTTAATCATGTATGAATTAAACGATGGCTGTAATAATGGTGTATCATTTTCAATAAAATATCTGTACGGTTTGACTGTAGAATTGTATCTGGTATCTGTACTAGGTATTTTATCTGTACCTAGTGAAACTAGACCCAGTAATAAAGATGTTGAAAAAGTACTAGGGGGCCCAGCCTCCACATGAAGGTCAATAACCCTAAATACACCACTGGGTTATACCTATATTTAGAGGCAAGCATTTGGGGTGAATTAGAAACCCAATTTTTGTTTTTAAGTTGCTATAAAAGTGAATTGGAGTTGAATAGTTTTACCAAAATTGTTTTTAGTGGTGAAATAGCATTTGCAGAGTTGGTTCACCTTTTTGGTGAATTCTCACTGATTTTGGTTTACGGACTTTTATATTCTTTTCATGTGGACAGGGTATAATCGTAAATAATTACCGTCATGCACTTTTATTTTGAATTATTTATTGAAAGAAAATCTCGGTACAATTCGAAAAAAAAATTGCATTTTTGCAATATTTGGGACTAAAAGACGTAATAGCAAAAAATCGCGGAAAACATGAATTTCGCGAAAATAACAACGAGTTTTTTTGAACTCGGGAAGACGTGAAACGTTGACATATTGAAGAAAAACACTACAAATAAGTTGTGTTTATTATTAAAATCCCAAATGCTTACCACGTACTGCCAATATTCATCTTATTAGTTATTTGAATAGGGACGTTGCGTTAGCACTGCCTTAGCAATCAATTCGAAGGGTGATGTATAGTGTCTTCTTTCTCTTTGGATCACCGTCGTTGGTTTGTTTCTAAACGTTACGATTACGTAAGTCGTTGAATGAAATATTTTATTATTGATTAAACACTCAAATCTCGACTTCCAATGATCGTTTGTAATCGAGGCTAACAATGACCGATAGCATCGTCCGATCGGACGTAATTTAAACTTTTGACAAAAACTTCTATCGACTTATTTAAACTTTCATCAACATAATTTAAACAAACTATCGACAATCACAAAGAAACTGAATTCATTGTACCTCATCCGTAGTAAAAGTGAAGCGTTGTCGTTATTCACTCTATCAAATTCTAAAATTCCAATTGTAAACTAGGCTTAGCGTACATTTTAATAACTTTTAGATACAATCCAGCGTAGCTTATAAATAGCATCTAATGCCGTCTAAGCATCGTTGAGTTTTGGATAATCTATTATTGATTTTGTTTTGCGTTGTCGATAACTTAGTTTGTTAGTTATACGTACGTTACTTAAAATAATGACTTTATTCTATCTCTCACACTTTTCACCTTGAGGGGGTGCACGCATGGTACTTGAGAAAATAGAGAAATTCATCTTTACTATTATTATCTATGTTCACAAAACAGTGTAATAGAATGAAAAGGGTAATGTCCAGATTCACCTCATTCCTAACTCACCTCATCCATTGAAAAGCATTGAAAAGCACGAGAAGCAGCAAATGAGGTGAAATAGGAATGAGGTGAATTAGGAATGAGGTGAAATAGGAATGAGGTGAGTCTGGACGTCACCGAATGAAAAGTATATCAACTCCAAAGATAATTATATGCTCTTTAATTAATGTGTCATTCTATTTTTGTGAGTTCAGTCAGTTTCAAGATGATACGTCAGCCGCTCCGGTGGCTGTCAATCATCGCTAGCGGTAGTAACTGAAGTCACCGTTGGGCATGGGTTCGAGTCCCGCATAAGGCATGGGTTTTTGTAAATGTCCTTTCATCTATCATCTCTTTCATTCACACCCGCTCATTCGTACCCCCATATAACCTAGCTGTTGGTGGGGTCGTTAAGCAACATAAAAAAAAAAATGAAACGTCAATGAATTTCATCACATTTTTTGTATTGATTGATCTGATTGTATCATCTCATTTTTTGTATTGATTGATGTATTGATTGATCTTTCATAAATATTTACATAAATATAATATCATATTAATTAGAAACCATCAAATTATCTTGGAGTTGATATACTTTCGACTTAATTACAATGTTTTGTAAACATAGAAAAAAAAAATCTCTATTCTCAGAAGCACCTTGTATACACTCTCTTGAATGTTTTCACCATTTCAATAATTATTGAATTGGCCACAGCTTGTAAACTGCATTTCTATGTTATTATGGTTGAAAGATTGTAAAGAAATAAACGCTTAATTATGGTCCATTTTGACGTTTTTGTTCATTAGTCTATCCTCTATCCAGCCTCCATCTCTCCATCTCTCTCTCTATCTTAATAATCCACAGAACGTTGAAAAAATCAAGAAGTTTTGGTTAGCTGAAGATGTATTAGCCCAAATAAATAATAATGATTTAATTCCGAATTACAATATAAGAGAGTGAGAAATGAAAATGATCATGCATAAAGCTCACAGTTGGAAAAAAAGGAAAAGAAAAAGAAAAGCTTTTGTACATAGGAAATTCATGAGAAGAAAAGTAATTTTATTTTCTAGTTATCACTCGCTATAACTGTATTATTAATTTAGAAGATTACAATTAAGTTTCATTTTATTATTTCACAAAATACTGTTAAATTTTAATTTTTGGTAATTGAAATGTAACACCTTATAGATCGAATAGAAAACTAGAAAACTCGAAATCTCTATCTCTCTTTCATCGCTATATCTCTACTTCTTTTCATTTTCTATTACTCGATACGTGTATGCTCTATATCCCATTGGATTCATTCGTCCACGATTGCGAGGGGTAAGGAAGGGGGATTGGGAGACGGGGGTATAGTTTTTATTGGGGTTAGATTGTGGCCAAAAGGTCAAGCCACATAGAATACCCCCCCCCCCCCCTCCTTCTCCCACCCCCCTCCCCGCAACAACGAGGATGATCTCAAAGGAATCGCAAGACTCAATCAAAACACACCAGCATATATATAGGCAACCGGCTGTACAAATACCGTAGTGTATAGGCAACCAGCGATACAATCGTGTGTAACGAATAGCATCGTCTTGGTATTCAAGGCGTATATCGTATGAACGTTGAAAGGAGATGACTTATTTGGTTTTACTGAGGGGTGAATGGAATGAAAAGAGTGAATATAAATATACGGAAAGACGGGAATGAAATGAATATATATATATATATATATATATATATATATATACACTTTCCACCCCCCTCCCCCAACTATCCAATATACACACGAGAAAATGACCGTCCATCTCATCATCCCTTCAACTTACATACATCTAACGGGTAATTTCACTGTGACACTGAGCATCGCCAATTGATGTTTGATTTCCGATTTTCTGGTGTTTTCTGAAAGATCTTGTTTATATCATTCAGAAAAAGTTGCGGGAGATTGTGAATTGTTGGTTTTTATAGTTTTTAAACTCATTTGAATCTGATGGTTTTTGCACGTTGTTTGATAGGGGTGGTGATTTTTGTTGGTTAATTAGGGGTTAGGTTGATGCCATGGTTAGGGGGAAGCTGCTGGAGGGTGTAATATGTCGGTTAGGTTAGTGGGGGAGGTTGGGAAGAAAAACACAACTACGCGTGCTTAGTGTCTCAGTAATTTTACCACATATTCTACACGAAAGAAACAAAAACACAGAATAGTAAACACTTGAAATATCTCGTAAGCCAAGCAGGCACTGTACTCACACGAATAATAATAACGCTCGGGGGTCTCCGCTCGAGAGCTGTCCGATTTGATGACAACACTGACCGAGAACTTCTTCTGTCGTCGGACCTGATGCAACTGACCTCGGACACGTTATCAGGGCAGGGGTGGAGGGAGGGTGAGGGTAGGGGGTAGAAAAACAACCAGTTTTAAGGGAGACTAGATACTAGCAGTCGACCGCTGTGACGTCACAATTCACCGACGACAATAGATTTTAGTCATCAGTACAGTGCGTAGTTGAACACAATTTTAATAAAATTAAACCAAACTGCTCTAATGAATACTAATTCCTCACACTCTCTCTTGTAACTACTCTCTTTTTTTCTCTCTATCTTTATCTGTCACTCTCTCTCTCTCTCTCTCTCTCTCTCACTCTATCTCTCTCTCTCTCTTTCTCTATATCTCCCTCTTTCTCTCTCTCCCTCTCTCTCCCTCTCTCTCTCTCTCTCTCTCTCTCTCTCTCACTCTATCTCTCTCTCTCTCTTTCTCTATATCTCCCTCTTTCTCTCTCTCCCTCTCTCTCCCTCTCGCTCTCTCTCTCTCTCAATAATTAAAACCCTGTATATTGAGACATAAATCCCTTATTTCGAACACGTATGTTACATCAACTAGATGTAAATATTCTCTATTTTCTACGCGCGGTTTTCTGACGGAATTTGTTAGACTTACGAGGCCCCGTCCGGCCGTCCCTCTAGGTGTTATCCTGCGGGAGAGGAAAAGGGGAAGAGGGGATCAAAGTCATTTGTATGGATTAAAATGACGGGTATTATGCATTTACAAAGGCCGGGGGAATGGGAATGTCCGGTGTGGGAATATAAGGATAAAAGGATAATTCCAGATGGGATTGTGAAGAAGAGTCCCCTTTAGGAGCGTCTGGACTTTTTTTAAGAGTCCATATGGGAGTCGATTTAGCGGAATATTAGTTTTTCGGGGATAACTTTTGAACGGTATGAGATATTAAAATTCTGAAAGCAAGGGAACACAGATATTTTTAATACCTTCAAGGCGGTGTGAGTAATAACTATCTATCTCAAATCACCAGATTGTCAGGGGTATACGATTAAAAATACACATTTTTTAACCGTATACGCCTGAGAGTTATACGATATGAGATACATAATTATTCTATACACCATAATGAAGGTATTAAAAATATCTGTGTTTCCTCGTTTTCAAAATCTCGATATCTCATACCGTTCAAAAGCTATCATCAAAACACTGAAATTCCTTCAAATCGACTCCCTTATGGACTCTTAAAGTGATAATATAATTTTATTTGACAGTTGATCGATTCAATGTTGTGAATGGGCGCGAAATGACATCGCTGTCGAAGCGCCTCTATATAATCTAACATTCATCCATCCATTCATGATGGGTTAAGCGATGCGCTGTACTGATGATTAGGATCTATTGGCGGCGGTGAATGATGAACGAGATGATGGGATGTCAGTTGAAAGAAGACTTCCGTGCAATGGCCTTTTGTCAAGCCGGTGCTTTCATATATACATATATCCATTATATATAGGCCTATATATATATATATATATATATATATATATATATGTATATATATATATATATATATATATATATATATATATATATATATATATGTGTTGTAGCGTAGACTTTGAGGGCCGGAGGAAGATGATAATAAGTCACTTTTCGGTAATTTGCCCTTCCTTGAAACAACTGGTGGATTGCCGGCCACCACACCACAACGACTCCTGAAGATGGCTAAACGTTTTCAGCCGAAACGTCGAAACCCAAGGCTCTTTTTAGAGCCACCAGTTGTTTCAAGGAAGGGCAAATTACCGAAAAGTGACTTATTATATATATATATATATATATGTGTGTGTTTGTAATCTCGATTGCCGGCCACCACACCACAACGACTCCTGAAGATGGCTGAACATTTTCAGCCGAAACGTCGAAACCCAAGGCTCTTTTTAGAGCCACCAGTTGTTTCAAGGAAGGGCAAATTACCGAAAAGTGACTCATTATATATATATATATATATATATATATATATATATATATATATATATATATATATATATATATATATATATATATGTACTATACTATATTGAATGTCACACTGATACACTATAGGCCTACAGTATATAAAATGAATAAATTCATTCAATGTGAATATTTTCTTAAATTCATGGATGCAAGTTTATCGCATCGGGTAAATAAGAGTCTTTCGAACTTACCAAAGTTGCTAGTAATTCCTATAATAGATTCAAACCCTGAATAAACATCCAAGCGCAGGAATCGTTGTTTTCTTCTCATTGTGCCATTTCCTCGTGGTCGTGTTGGGACGACTGTGAAGTTTCACAAGTTGACGCTAGATAAGTGTTGAACACTGTGCACAGGGTGACAAACTTGACGAGATCAAAATAGTTTCTGGTTGTTTTTCTTCAACAACAAAGACATCCAGAAGCGAACAACGATTTGTGTTGGTAGTGTATTGTATTCGTATCTGAGATTTAATCCTTTAGAAACAGTTTTGAATTGAATAAGTTTTCACATTTCAATACTCAAGTGGAATACTAGATGAAATATTGAAGGATATCACAAACATGAGACTAGATTTTACTGAAAAATGACGTCATTTATTTCTCTAATTTTAGAGAATACTAGAAATCAACATATCAATTTGAGAAATTTTGAGAAATCTATTGGTCTGCCAGGACCGGGCATTTTTTTCTGATTCGTGACGTAGGCATTACTCGATTCTGTTCATGTTTCTGTACAGAATCGGTAATGATTGAGATATTTAGTTGATCTAATACCAACGTCTAGGCATAAATTTCCTGTCGATTGGTTACCTTGACACATATGTTAAAGCAGTTCAACATAGAAATGTATATATATATATATATATATATATATATATATATATATATATATATATTATAACTTATACACACATATTTACATATAATATAGGTCGAGTGCATGCGAAAGATATAATGATATTAGAAATGAAATGTAATTCATATTTATTCGATGGAAGTTGCACAAATCATCCTGAAAGTTGAACAAAGTTGCTTGCCAATTGTTAACCGAGTTAAAACACAATCATGTCAGACCTTCGTCGACAACTCTGGAATACAAACAGAGTTATTGTGAAGATGTTTTCACGAAATAGGTGAAAGAAACATTCAGTAATATCATCATAGGGTCTATATTATATAAATTTAATATTGATAATCACAATAAAATTTCATAAGCGACATAAAACTTGTAATAAATAATATAAACCTCAATAACAATGGACAATATAAGTTCATAATATATACACTGATCCAATTTTCAAAACATTTTTCCTATTTAAAAAATTCTAATGTGAAAATGTACGTATATAATAATTTAAAACTATCAATGATTTCATATTATAATTGATTATTACATTACATTAGTATTTATTTACATAATATTATTTTGTTTCAAAGCATATTCGAGTTAATCCACATTTGGACGGTTTATAATAATTAAATGACTAATTTAAATCTAAACTAATGACTATAATAATATCAAGACTGTACTAGTTTTTATTTACAAGAAGTGATAAGGATTGGATTTAGTGAAAATTCAGATTCATGGAAATCGATTTATCGTTTCCTCGATGTATCGATTTCACGATATATCGATTCCTTGAAATATCGATTCCTCGATATATCGATTCCTCGATATATCGATTCCTCGATATATCGATTCCTCGATATATCGTTTTCTCGATATATCGTTTTCTCGATATATCGTTTCTAAGAAGGCGGTCCCAACACATTTTTTAATTCTGATAATTATATAGATTATTACACAGCTCTTGAGAAGCTGTTGCATATCCATCGGGTACTATAATCGAATGTATAATGTCTTTTTCACACTGTTTTAAATAAGAAATACAAATACCTGTATCTAAAAAGTTATATTGAATTAACTTGAAGTTTTCTATCTCAGCTAAAAGAAATGATTCTTCCCTAAATCCAAACCAGACCACTGTGTTATCTGACTTTTATTCTGTCGTAGAGTGTTTTCAGTCTATTCATAAATTCCAATTCGATTCTCAAAAAGACTTTCTGCATAACTGAAATATATAGTCTGGAAATATTATAACAAACGGTTCAAAGTTTGTTTTTTGTTCCGAAACTTTCTTGAATTATCGCAACTATACATCTTCTTATGCGTCTTCAACAGCACCTATAGGAGTGTTTGAACTTGTACGTTTAAAGGTGTTTAAACTTGATGAAAACCTGTATAAAATGTGGTCTCTAGTGCGCAATACGCATGCAGAATTCTTTTTCTTTTTTCAACAAGCTCAAAAAATTCAATAAATATTGAAGATTTTGCATTTTTTATGATTATAATTAGAATTAAGAGAACAATAACAGTAATAATAATGGTAATAATAATAATAATGATAACAGTAATGATAACAATGATAAAATAAAAAAATAATAACAATAATGATAATATGTAGACGAAATGTTCACATTGAATTCTCATTTCGTTCTGATTTTCGTCCACATATGCAGCTCCAAACGGCTTAAAAAAAAAAAAAAAAAAAAAAAGAAAAAAAATTGTGTTTCCTGTTATTTTTTTCCCCTCAATATTCATATAAGGGCCCGTTCACTAGATATCCAGAAAGCCTGATACAGGCTCATCTGTGGGTTCACATAAATAAAATACAATTATTATTGTGGAAAATGAAAAGTCAATTTAACAAAATGGAGAACAAAATATTGAATGATGCAACCCAAGATATATGATCTAAAGAGAGTAATAGATAATATTTGATTCCAAGCGAAAAAAAATGAGGTGCAATAATTGTGAAATGGATAATAATATTAATAATAATGATGATAATAAAAAATATAATTATAATAATAATTTCGTTTTCATTTCATTATCCCACATTTCATTGCACTGTGTACATAGTTGTTGGCAGGATATTCCCTTGTTAATTTTATGATCGATCTATTATTTAAGATTTCAGAGATTCAGTTGTACAGGAGTCAATAAACCATTCTGTCTCATCATTTCTACAAATTCATTCAGAAAAATCACAAATATCAAATTTCCAAACAATGACTACGTATATCACACGGTCGGGAAACGGTTTAGTCAGACCGTTTCAGGCTGAAACGGTTTACAGATGGTTATATACCTGTCGGTTT
This sequence comes from Brachyptera putata, assembly GCA_907164805.1. Taxonomy (NCBI): domain Eukaryota; kingdom Metazoa; phylum Arthropoda; class Insecta; order Plecoptera; family Taeniopterygidae; genus Brachyptera; species Brachyptera putata. The sequence goes on from OU015473.1 coordinate 2,187,099, forward strand.
TGGTGTAAAACACTTTAATTCCAATCCAGTTTGGCAAGTGAATTGGAGAACTCGATACGATTGATATACACGTCAAACCGATTCAGGGTAACCTTGAACGCGAGCGATAAATCGATCCTTGATGAATTCCAGCTCCGTTATCGATTATTTACCGACTTACGTCACCAATATCCAATATATACCAATATACTACCAATATATTGACTTACTTAAATATTTAAAATGGCTGGCGCTGAAACGTTTTGACCGCGGTTTTGCCAAAGTGTTTCTGATTCATTGTGATATACACTCATTTGTTGAACCGTTTCAGCGTGAACCGGTTTGCCTGAACCGTTTCCCGACCGTGTGATATACGTAGTCAATATGCTCACATTCGAATCCCTATCGAGACGAATCAAATCAACCTCTTTTCTCCATCTTCATTCCACCACCAACAATAAGGCCCGGTACTACCAGTTAGCTTTCATCTGAGTGTTGGCGGAAACAAATAGCATGGGTCACCATGGTGATAACAACTTTTAACTGGCAGTTAGAGTTACTCCCTTGTTGGTAATACCATACCCAAGTCATCCATCTTCACTCACTGCCTTCTTAACTTGTATACCCATCCGATTCACCGCTAAAGTTCAACAGGTCATTGTTGCCGACCTCGCTCCAGTTGCCCGAGTCCAGTGCGCGTGACCCCAGCTGAGGTCACATCTCCAAGATGGCGTCTTGGTCCATGAGGTTGTCAGAGAGGCTGTCGTGAACAGGTCCAGGCATCGTGTCGTCCAGAAGCTCTGGAATCTCGTCGTATCTGGGTCGTCATAAAACATCGTGTTACTTGACCTTAGAGGTCATTGGATTTAGAGGTCACTGGAGTGACTTTGATCTTGGGTGTCTTCGGCTTTAGAGGTCATTGAAGTTATCATGAAGTTAGAGGTCATTGAAGTATACCTCTGAATTTGAAGGTTATCGAAATAAATTTGATTTTGCAGGTCATTGGAGCGACTTTGACCTTAGAGGTCATTGGATTTAGGGGTCATCAGAGTGACTATGAACTTGGAGGTCATTGAAGTCGATGAGACTTTGTAGATCATCGAGAAAAATTTGAATTTGTGGGTTATTGTGGGAACTTTGACCTTATGTGTCATTGGGTTTGGAGGTCATCGGAGTGACCTTAGAGGTTATTTGAGGAAATTTGACTCTGTAGTTCATCGGAATGAGTTTGACTTCAGAGGTCACTGGAGTTGCTTTGACCCTAGGGGTCATTGGCTCTACAATTCATTGAAGTTATCATGAAGTTAGAGGTCATTGAAGTATACGTCTGAATTTGAAGGTTATCGAAATAAATTTGATTTTGCAGGTCATTGGAGCGACTTTGACCTTGAAGGTCATTGGATTTGGAGGTCATCTGAATGACTATGAACTTGCAGATCATTTGAGTAACTTTGACTCTGTAGTTCATTGAAAAGAATTTGAATCTGGAGGTCATCGGAGTGACCTTAGAGGTCATTAAAGAAAACTTGACTCTGTAGTTCATCAGAATGAGTTTGACTTCAGAGGTCACTGGAGTTGCTTTGACCCTAGGGGTCACTGGCTCTAGAGGTCACAGGAGTGAATATGACCTTGTAGGTCATTAAAGTAAGTTTGAATTCGGGGGATATCGTATGAATTTGGAATTTGGAAGTAGTTGAAGTGAAACTGATCTTACGATTCAAGTATCTTCGATTTTGGGATTATCAAAATGAATTCGAATCTAGAGATTATTGGAGTGACTTCTGATCCTGATATAATCATTAAAATTGAATCAAACAAGGATCAAAACAATCCACTTTCCGATCATGTACGGGCCAGCGTGGAGTTGAACCCACACATGTATTTGGAAATTTGTCCTTACGACTTGACACAGAGGACTTATTTGCGGCACTGACCTTGCACTAACAAAGCACTAACAAAAGACATTCGTTAAAATTGAATTTCGCACATGTGTGTGACCAACTTAACCGGGGTTATCTTACTGGAGCCTTGTTCCTGAGATAAATCAGATTTGAGAAAATACAGTGAGAACATTTTCTCATCTCACTTCTCATCAGATTTAGTATTCTTGATAATGAAATACGATGAAGATTGTGAGAAACCATCAGATCCATCAAAATAGGAAGTTAAATACAAATTGAGATACGAGAAAAAAGGGAGAAAAATTGATTCAGGAATAATAATTGGCCATTTCATGTGAGATAATCATTTTCTCACATCTCATTTATCTCAGGAATAGGGGTCCTGACATCTGATATCCAACGATTATTCAAAATTAATTTATATGTTTTTGGGGATATTAATTATTGTGAAGTGGTTCACCTGTCCATACTGTCGTCTCTCGATGGTAGAAGTTGATCTTTCGAGGGTCTTCTCGCCTTCATACACGTGGTTAACAAATACAGGCACGCCAACTGAAGCAGCATTATACCTAGACAAAACGAAACAACAATAAATAACTCGTAGTGCCAACACTGTGATGATTAATGGAGCTACGGAGACTATAAAACAGAGTCGATAGAGTAGTATAAGGTAGAACTGTTTTATCGACTCTGCTATAAACTGAGCTCGTTCGAGAAGGCCGTGATGGGGTTTATTGTGGAGTCGTACCAACTTAATCCGACCGAATAACAAGTTAAGGGGGTGTATAGAAGGTGCTCATAAAAATAGTGAGATTCATATTTACAATTTTTTTATATGTTCGCGAACCAGTGTGATTGAATAAGAAGTGGGCCTGTATAAATACCAGGACAATGTTATGCTCTTTCATTAGTTTGACATCCTTTTTCTGTGAATTCATTGGACGAGCTTCAGCGAGGAATCAATCTGACATACTGAAAAAAATTGGTGTTCGTTTTCATGTTTTTTTCCCTTATGTTTTTTTGTCGATTCTTCACAAGTCAAACGGCTACAGCTATCAACTTCGAACTTCTTTTCAATATTGTTTCTAATCCGACTTAAACTCTGTATAGTTTTGTGGCATTATCGGGGGGTAACTTTTTTTATGAATTTCAGAAATCTCAAAAATATCCATTTTAGAATAACACAGCGGGAAAAAAAGAAAATATTTCATTTTCCAGAAAAATGGAATTTTGCGTGAAGTTGAATTACATTTTGATCCACATTTCTAAAAAATTTCATCTTGATCGGGTCAGCCATATTGAAGATGAAACATAAAATGTGCTAAATTTGCACCACTCGAAGCAGTTTTTACCCATTTTCACCCATACTATTACTATCCGCTCGTCTAACAACGCACATGGCGTTTTCCTACTATGATAGACGGTGCTTACATAGATCGAGTTTTTTTGTCCATTTTCGAAAAACAGAGTAATTGAATGAAAAGTTCACATCTCCAGAATAATTTTATGCTCTTCAATTGATATGACATTTTGCTTTTTAGAATTCAATCAGTTTTGAGATAATAAATTCCATCACATTCTCTTTTATTCATTGACGTGTTATCTCAAAACTAACTGAATTCACTGGAACAGAATGTCATATTAATTGAAGAGTACAAAATTATCTTGGAGATGTGAACTTTTCATTCAATTACACTGGTTTTTGAACATAGAAAGAAATTAGTGGAGTGAATTTTTATATTTTTAAACAAGCTTTAGCGAGGATTCAAGTTGACATACTGAAAAAAATAATTGGTGTTCGTTTTCATTTTTTTTTAAAATTTTTTTTTTGTCGGTTCTCCACAGGTCAAATGGCTATAGCTATCAACTTCAAACTGTTTTTCAATATGGTTCCTCATCCAACTTGGATCTGTATAGTTTTGTAGCATTGTCGAGTAGTAACTTTTTCTTATGAATTTTAGAAATTTCAAAAATACCCATTAGAATCACACAGCGTATAAAAAGATATTTTCATTTTCCAAAAAAATGAACTTTTGCGTGAAGTTGAATTACATTTTGATACACATTTCTAAAAAATTTCAACTTGATCGGGTCAGCCATTTTGAAGAAAAAACATAAAATGTGCTAAATTGGTACCACTCGAATCAGTTTTTACCCATTTTCACCCATACTATTACTATCCGCTCGTCTAACAACGCATATATGGCGTTTTCCTAGTTATAACCACCGTGCTTGCACCCCCTTAATGCCAGCCACGACCAATGAACAATGCCGCAGTATCCATGGAAATGGAGCTCACCAACTCAGCTGGGATGAAAGACAAAGTGAAACTTCACTAGGAATGTCGAGAAGTTGTGATAAATGACCTCTGTATGGAGGATGCTTAGGAGAACGTATAGCACAGATTTATTGTTCGCAATGAAATGTTCCATTGTTTATTGGAAGTAAACAATTATTAAAGTTATGTCATAAATAAAAAACTGGATAGAATTGATTAATAATGCGGATACAAGGAGGTTTGAAATGGTTGGGCTATCATTGGTTCATCCACCACTCGAATGCATATTCAATATATATATATATATATATATGTGATCATTGAAGTTCTTGGATACGATCGAATATCGAGATGTGTGGGATATTTTAGCCATGTCGTAAAAGATACGTCTCGATCCGGGAATCGAGCCTGGGACCCTCAGATTGCCAGTCCGCTGCTCTCCCACTGAGCTAACGAGATATTATATATATATATATATATATATATATATATACATATGTGGGTATGCGTGTGAGTGTGTGTATGTTTGATCTGGCTCTAGTGCTCTAGTGCTATACGCTATAGGTTCTAGTGATGGTTGAGGTTAGGTGGGTAAGGTTCGTGTTGAATGAAATTTCTAAATGGGAGGAGCCACACCTCCCACTTCAACTTCTGTACAGATTGCTCAAGTATTGGAAATTAAGGCCAGTTCAGTTTTAGTACAGTTGGTTTTCAAGTCAGTTGGTTTTTAGTACAGTTGTTACCCTCTCAACTATCATCAGACAAGTAATTAGTCACTAGTTCGTTTACCTGCCGCCGTGCAGAGCCACAGCCTGTGCGGTCGGACGAACAGTATGATCGAGAAGGCAGCGTACAGGATCGTTTTCTTCCAGTCGTCCAGCCACAGGACGACGTCCCAGTACCGGTACACAGGACTATACTCGCTCCTGGAACACACAGAGGGCATTCCTTAGGATGAAGCCTGATTTACACAGGTCAATGCAGTGGTTAACTTGTGGCTAAGTCCATGTAAGCCTGGTTTATACACTTTTTTCAGGAAGTAAGCCACAAGGGCGATCTTACTACCCCAAAAGGTCAAAATATGATAACTCATTTAAAATCATATCGAAACTTGAAGAAGGTGGTAATTTTACGATTAGAAAACAATTCGAACATTACCAGTGGGGAAAAGTAATCTTGAATCTTATTATTATCTTGATTTTCTCCTTGAAATCTTATTTCTCCTTTGTTCTTGTATTTTTAACAAAATTGTTCATTTTGTTCCGATTTTTTTCCCTCGTTTCATTGTAATGTATAATATGTTCAATTCTATCTGTCTTTTCAATATTCGTGTGTATTCAATTTGTGTGAATAATCTTTTTTCAATGGTCGTGGCTGACCAAATTTGTGAATTAAACCTCACGAAAAAACCTGATTCGGGATGAAAAATGTAGTGAAACATAATAGTGAATCAAATGAAATGTAATATAGTAAAATTAATAAACTTTAATTTATGAATTAATAATGAGGATTGCTTTCGCATTGTGATAATGAATAGCCACGAGCTTCCATCCGGTTGACAGATGATGCGGGGTGGGGCGGGAACAAGAGGGGGGGGGGGGAGGGGGGATGTTGATTAAAACAGTTGAACTACGCTAAATTATCACATGAAAAAACCCTTAGTCGTAGTCTAGAATCATCGTCACATCCGGCATCAACTAAACATCATTCAACCGCATTTCATTGGATAACTTCTTCAATAATGTTCTTTTTCAACGGAATAAATCAATAAATAATCATTTTCAATTGAAAATATTATTTCAAATTTTGTTATTAATTACGGAAACCGTTTTTTAGATTTCTGAGAAAAAATTCACAATCATATTATTAGTGAAAACATAACTCGGTTCAGCATAAACAGTCCTATAGTAGATCGCGAGTGCGGCCGATCATCATATACACCCATCAATATAACCCGAAATGGGACGATAACCCAAAAAGTTGATATCGATTCCGGTTTCGATTGATATTGATAACTTGGATATTAAAATCGACGTAAAAAAAAGTATCGTCATATCGGAGCCGCCATTTTGTTTCAATTCAAGATTTTACTATAAATTGTGTTTATTTTTATTGGTCGTTTTCTGTGATTGCTAGTGGGTTCGACGCGTATAATGACGGGGATATTTTGGCTAGTGATCTGGTTGCTATGGACGCTGAGATTCGTGGAATCCCTGACCGGCTCCAACGTATGCCAGAGGTTGATCTCGTGAGTATCCAGGATAGAAAGTATTAAATATAATCAATATTTAAAATAAATTATGATGATTATTGTTAACGAACTCACCAACAGCTAGGTTATACGGGGGTACGAACTAGCAGGTGATTATGGAACTATGAAGTGATGGTAGATGGAAAGACGTTCACAAAAACCCATGTCTTAAGCTGGACTCGAACCCACGTTCAACAGTGACTTCAGTTTTTGAAGCGGTGCCTCAACTGATTGAGCTACCGAAGGAGGCTATCAGAATTTATCAGAATCAGAATTTAGTTTGATACCGATCGATACCAAAACAGCCTTCGCATCTGAACTACTAATGTCACTTTTAACTGGGTTCACGCAAGGTGCTTAAAAAAACAGAGAAATTCACCTTCACTAATTTTGTTTCCATGTTCAGAAACCAGTGTAATTGAATGAAAAGTTCACATCTCCAACATAACGTTATGCTCTTTAATTATTAAAGTATTCTATTTCAGTGAATTCAATCAATTTCCAGATGATACGTCAATGAAAACAAAGAATGTGATGAAATTCATTGACGTATTATCTTAAAACTGATCGAATTCATTGAAGTAGAATGTCACATTATAATTACAGAGCATGGAATTATCTTGGAGATGTGAACTTTTTATTCAATTACACTGGTTTTTGAACATGGACAAAAATGAGGGTGAATTTCTAGATTTTTATCAGCACCATGCATGTGGCCCCTTAAGAGTCCATGGGAGTTGATTCAGCAGAATCAGTTTTATGGTGATAACTTTTGAACGGTATGAGATATCGTAATTCTGAAAAGAAGGAAACACAGATATTTTCAATACCTTCAATATGGTGTGAGTGATAACTATTCATCTCATAACGCTTGACTGTCAGGCGTATACGGTTGAAAAATGTGTATTTTTAAACATATACGCCTGACAACCAGGCGATTCGAGATAAATAGTTATTGCTTACATCATCTTAAAGGTATCATAAACATCTGTGTTTCCTTGTTTTCAGAATTTTGATATCTCATACCATTCAAAAGTTATCACTCAATTTCGCTCTCAATTACGGACTCTCAATTCGAAAATCTATCAAGAGTAAGTGAATGCAGAGATACGCACCACTTGGTTGCTATAGATACGTCACGACTCACGATGTAGTGATACCAACTTACTTCATCATATTAAACATCGCCTATGAGGGCACATTGCCGTAGCGACTATCGCTTTTATGATCAACTATATTGAATACATGCTATACACGTCTCTGTAGAATTATTACTTGAGGTAATATTGTTTTCCAAAAATATAGATTTTAATTCGATAATTCACGTACTAGCCACTCATTCAGTCTAGTTCACAGAGTCTCGCTAATAATGGGGATTGGCTCTGCATCTGACGCAAGCAAACATAATCCCCAATTTATAGTATGGAGTCGGCACACTTCTTTATAGAACTGTTTTTTTGTTGAATCAGATTTCAAGATGGTGGACTAGTGCATGTCCCGCGCTGGCGGACTGAAAACTACAAAGTCCAATCCCAATATTGCAAGTTGACCAACTACTACCCCGCTTCATGCAACAGGTTGAGACACGTAGACCGGGGCGAGATGCAATGGCAGGTACCGATCATTCACTTGGTTGATTTTCGAGGGGGTACATGCATGGTGCTCACAATTTGGAGAAATTCATCTTGACCATTTATTTTTTTTGGTTTGCCCCAAAGTGAAAAAAAAAAACCCCAAGTGAAAGGATGCTTTTCAATTTTTATGACATTCAATTTTTGTGAATTCAGTCAGTTTTAAGATAATACGTCAATGAATTTCATAACATCCTTGGTATTTATCAACGTATTATCTTGAAACTGATTGAATTCACAAAAATATAATTTCATATTAATCAAAGTGGATAAAATTATCTTGGAGTTGATATACTCATTATTCAATTCCACCGATTCGTGAACATGGACAAAGATAGTTAAGATGAATTTCTCTATCTTCAAAGTTCCATGCACTCACCCCTTGATACAGAAATATTATAAAATTCAACAAAATAAGCCGACACGGTGATAAAATCTTCAATACGGTACCTTACACTTTTACTTCCAGACGTACCTCAAATGGAAGAACGCGGACGTTTGTTGTCAAGGTTACAGCCCCGATCTCAACAACCACGAAAAATGCACGCCCGTCTGCAACGATACTTGCATCAACAGTTTCTGCAACGCGCCGAATATCTGCTCGTGTTTAATCGGCTACGTTCGTAAGTCGAACAATGAATGCGTTCCCAAATGTGATGGAGGCTGTGACAATGGCGCGTGTGTCCACCCGAACACGTGTCAATGTAACCATGGATACAAGAAAGATCAAATAGTCAACAAATGTCGACCGATATGTGGTGATGATATTAATTGTGAATGTATCGAACCTGATGTATGTAAGTGTTATCCTGGTTATGAAAATGATTCACAAAATGGCACATGTTTACCGAAATGTACGGATGGCTGTGCAAATGGTAACTGTTTGGAACCTGAAAAGTGTGTTTGTTTAGAAGGCTATGAGAAAGATTTCGAAAATGGAACTTGTATAGCGAAATGTTCCAATGGATGTGTAAATGGTAACTGTACGGAACCGGAAAAGTGTGTTTGTTTAGAAGGCTATGAGAAAGATTTTGAAAATGGAACGTGTTTTCCAAAATGTTCTGATGGTTGTATCAATGGTAACTGCACCGAACCGGAAACATGTATTTGTTTTGACGGACATGAAAAAGAAATTGATAACGGAACATGCACTCCAAAGTGCTCAATGGGATGTTTGAATGGAAACTGTTCAGAACCAGAAATATGTACTTGTTTAGAAGGCTATGAGAGAGAATTTGAAAATGGAACATGTTTGCCCAAATGTTCCTATGGCTGTGACAATGGTAACTGTACCCAACCAGATACATGTATTTGTTATGAAGGCTACAACAATACGATTGAAAATGAAACATGCGCACCGGTGTGCTTGGATGGATGCGTGAACGGCAATTGCACCGCCCCCGATAAGTGTCATTGTTTGGAAGGATACGAAATTTATTCAAAAAATGGAACTTGTATCGAAATGTGCACGATAACAGGAGATTGTAACGGTCAGGAGAAAATGAATCTTGTAACTAGCCAATCGGCGAGAGGTAAAACAATTGCAATTGTTGGAAGTTCGTTTATTATGATGGTGATTTTGATAGCGGCTTCCATCAAAGCGGTGACGTATTTTCGAAGTACAAGACAGCAGAGAAGAGAATCTACACAAGGTGAGGTGAACAAAAACATATCAAAAGTTAGGACTTGGTTCATTTCACAACGCATAATTTAGTTCATCTAGTATAACCACGATGTAGTAGATACAAAAACGCTCAGCAATGCTACACACGGCTCAGTGGAATTGTTATGTCAGAGGTGGCATTAAGCACGAAATAATAGATTTTGTAAGTTCAACAATGTCACCGGTACCGTAGCCACTCTTATCTACATCTAGTTCACAAGGGAAACGGAAATTGGGAGAAGGAAGTTCTTTCCCCCTAAGAAGTGATTGTTGTCATTTTAAAATTACCACATTTTTATGTGTTGTTATTTTCTAGATCTCGACGATTATGAGCAGTACCAGCTGAACAGAAGCTGTAACGAACTTATCGAAGATGACGATTAACAGAACTACCAACATCGAAATAACAAACTGATGACACATAGAGATATGGTAACACCAACTTGATGAGATAAAAATATGTGAACTCTTATAATTTTTCATTAGTCTCCTGAAATCCTTATCTTTCCCAATATACTTGAATCCACGATAGAAAAAGGTCGGTTACCAACCTACCAACCAAATGATTGTACAAACTTCAGAAATCAGTTGAGATTGCACACAAATTGAAAGCTTTTGATCGATGAGGTTGTGTTTTCCATCGTAAATTTTGTACTGAAAGAAAACCGACGGTCATATATATATATATATATATATATATATATATATATATATATATATATATATATATATATATATATATATATATATATATATATTATATATATACACCATATATATATATATATATATATATATATATATATAGTATATATACTGTGTAATATATATATCTATATATATATATATATATATATATATATTACTTATATATATATATATATTATCTATATATATATATATATATATACAGTATATATTATATATATATATGTATATATATATATATATATATATATATTTTTTTTTATTTATATATATATATACATATATATATATATATATATATATATATATATATATATATATATATAACATTTTCATTTCCAACCTATTCCATGAGTATAACTTGAAATTACTAATTGTGCATGTATACTGAGTTTATGCCCCAGTTACGTAAAGCATGAGTTATATGATTATTTTCACTATCATTTAAGCATAAATAAGCATGTTATATACAAGCATCATAAGCTTATTTAACTTCTGTACAAGTTTAACTGGGACCGTTTGTTACTCTGCTTTCCGGTGCTGGAAATAATCATGATAACATACCATAGGATGGTCCGTAGAATTAACACGTGTTTTATTTACCATACTGGGAAAACGAAGTAACTCTTTACTCTTTCACTCTTTCACTTTAACTCTTTAAAGTTAACTCTTTCAGCCTCAGAAGGATACATTTCAATTTTTAGAAACCATTTATATAATTTGAATTAATTCAGTAAGTATACATTTTTTTTTCTCATATTTCGTGCATTTTCCTTTTTTTCTTACTATTCTTTTTCCAAATAATTAATAAATCAACTACAAAATATATATTTTTTTCTAGAATTTAGCTCAATATTATTATTATTTTTCTGTACCATTCACTAATTTGTTATATTCGTTGTTATTATTTTTTATTCTTTGTCTGTAGGCAACCTTCATTACAAGGCAGAGTCTTTATTTTTAATTAATAAAGAATTAATATATAGATTATGAGATGAGCACAGAACTTAGTAATCGATTATACTCAATCAGTTTGACTGCATGAACAGCATGAAACTTATTCCGTACACGCAGACTTACCCAACTTGTAAGTTTGTAGTTTTTGAGTTAAATTGGTTGGACCACTTTTGAGAAATACCATATCAAAGTGACGAAAAGAAAATTTGAAGAATGAAATATCTCTAAAGAAAAATCAAATTTTTCGTGAATGTGAACACAAAAATGATACACACCAAAACTAGAAAATTGTCCTTCAATTCGGATTAGCCGTTTCGAAGATTTTTTTTAAATCATCAAATAGATAGAAATAACAGCAGAAAAATGTTACAGTGATAGATTCACGGCTCCCTAGATTCGTTGGTATCGAATGAAGTTTATTATATATGATCAAGGTGTGTTGAGTTTTCGATTATACTCTATTCAGATATCTCGCTCATCTTACAACGCATCTTCTGCGTTTTCCTAGTATAGATGTAGGGCCTATTCACTGTTTCCCCCCCCCCCCTACAACAAACACCCTATAGGCCCTACAAGCGTACAGGGTGGAACACATTCACTTTAACAGGAGTCCATTTCTCATTTTTATCGCTTAATGAAATTATGAATAAAAAAAACAACCCCTATATTTGCGTAGATTGTCTACTGGAGACCCCCTTGCCCCTCCCCACCCCTTACCACCATCACGCACGCACTTACCGGAAATGTGTTTTTGTTTTAAAACCTCTCTCTGATAATAATATAACGTAACTGCATCCGTTTTCTCTTTTGTTTCGTGCCATGACTTTTAAGGGGTACATGCACTGTGATTAAAGAAGTATAGAAATTCATCTTTATATTTTTTTTTATGTGGTCACGAATCAGTATGTGTGTAAAATCTTCTTACCGACACATGCAGCGCAGTGGTTAACGCGCTCGCTTCATGTGATCTGGGAGGCGAGGGGTTTTGAACCCAGTTCGATCCCCGCCGCCGACCATCTTTACAGGGGTTTTTCATGGTTTCCCTCTGTAGTCTAGACTAATGCTGGGATGGTTCCTACAATAAGTCGGCCACGACCGCTTCCTTCCCATTACCCAAGAACCTTTATCTCATCATCTCATCATCTCATTAATCATCCATCCGACGCCATTAGATCTCAGTTATCATAACAGTGCGTCGTTAAACCCAATACACATATATATATATATATATATATATATATATATACATATATATATATATTAATATAGAAAAATAGTAAAGGTAATAATCGAACACGTTTTATGTACTGAACATCAAGATTTTCATACACGTTTTCTTTTATAGTTCCATTTCATCGCTTATATTCGTCAAATAACATAAAAACTGAAAGAAACGATAACTTTTTATCACCCAGTTGTTTTCATGGTTCCTTAGCAACTATTTTATGCAGGGTCAAGTTTTATCTTTGCAATGTTGAGAAGATTTGCACTGAAATCGTCTCAAAACTTCGTCGAGATAGAAGTCGAAAAGAAGTCAAAAAGAAGTGAGAAAGAAGTGAGATAATTCATGGGATGCGTTTTAGACAAAGAAGTTACAAGTATGGGAGACTGGAGAGGTCTTGGTATTTTTAGTTAGTTCCAGAGTTCAAGAGCAGATCGACAGCGAGGTCATTTAGCGCCTATGTTCATGTCCGTGTACTTTGCCATAGTTGTCAACGTTTGTGGATGTTTTAATCATATGGAGGGAGAGGGATAGAAAGAGCTAGAAAAGTAAGATAAAAATTGGGCCTTTTCTTGAAATACTCAATATTTGGACGTAAATAAATTTTGATCTAAGATAATAAGTCAATACATCAACACATTCTTGGTGATAACATATCATCTTAAAACTGATAGAATACACAAAAATAAAATATCATATTCAATTATCGATGAGCTTTAAATTATCTTGAAGTTGATACACTTTTCAGTGAATTACGATTACAAAGGTTCGTGAACAGAGGAAAGTTAAAAGAGTATTCAATATGAATTTCTCGAGGGGTTAACAACTTGACATTTTAGTGTACACCTGATTTTTCATTTTTTTGATTCTCTTGATTTTTCTCGATTTTTTGGATTTTTTTTTGGATTTTTTTGATTTTTTTGATTTTTTATGATTTTTTTGATTTTTTGTGATCTTTTTGTGATTTTTGTGATTCTTCCTGATTTTTCTTGATTTTTGTGATTCTATTTGATTTTTTGGATTTTTCGTGATTTGATTTTTTTCGTGATTTTTCAATTTTTTGGCAATTCTTTCTGATTTTTCTTGATTTTTTTATTTTCTTCGATTTTTCGTGATTTTTTTGATTCCATTTGATTTTTCGTGATTTTTGTTGATTTTTCATATTTTCTGTGATTTTTTTGATTTTTCGTGATTTTTTGATTCTTTTGAATTTTTCTTTATTTCTTGATCTTTTGAATTTTTTATTTCTCTAGATTTTTTTGTTTTCTCTCAATTTTTTCTGATTTTTCGTGATTTTTCTTGATTTTCTTGATTTTTCTTTTTTTTTTTTTATTTCTCTTGATTTTTTCGATTTACTTCATTTTTATGATTTTTCTTGATTTTTTTTGATTT